>KZ309230.1:1796991-1852096 GCA_000376725.2 Ladona fulva | reverse complement strand
AATAATCAAACTTCAGAAGTTGTAGATTATAGTGGAGGAACAATAGTTTCTCTGCATTTTCTGCTGCCAGATTACTCCTGTGGTCACTGTACTGCAGATTTGCAACACTAAAGAGACGCTCACTTTCAAGTTTCAGAAGTTGGTAGTGGGGATATATACTTCTTCGATATTTCTGCTAGAGTAGGAAACTGCTGGTGATGATGTTTCCACCAAGTAATAGGGCAGTCTTTCCTCTCTAATAGTGATTGATTTACATAAACAGTTATTTCCTCTTCAACTTTTGAAGGTTGGGATTTGGTAAGAAGTGAAGAGAATGCCATTTCAGTGAAGCAGTCCCATATATTGAAGCCTTGTGTATTGATTGGAGTTATCTGCTTATTTCCAGAAAAAGATTTAACTGTGAAGTCCTCATTCATAACTGTGCTCTCATCATTTAGCTCTACAATCTCGGCAAAGTTTTTCTCGATGTCGCAATAATATTTTCAACTTAGTTAAGTTACGTCTACAAGGAGACCTTTTCATGTTATTGTTGAGTGCACAACCTGGATTGCTGCTGGGTGTACGCGGGTCTACTTAGACTGATGACGCTAGATCTTTCAGTGGCACCGTTCTGATACGGCAATGCCGAATTCCCTTGGGTTGGATTCACTCCGCGTGATGAGATCAGATAACCGACGTAAGTTTTTCGTAAAATTCATTGGTATGAAGCTTTCTGAGGGAGTGGATGCCATGGTTCTTGTTAAACAGAAGTGCAAACTCTGAGAAATCTAATAGCGATACATTGGAGTAATCACTAGGACAGAGAGTTGGTTCTGGTTGTTTTCAGCCATTCATCCATTCATGTTAACTAATTTTTTAAAATTAAAAGGCAATCATTCTAATGTAAACTGTGGCTATGTATGGACAAATGAGACAGTTGAAGCCCTAGCTATTGATGAAGATGATTTTAAATGAACAAACGGGATTAATACAGCGTTTGACCGTAGCGCTGTTAAAATAAGTAGTTATTCGGCCGCTCAAAGGCCGAGTCCGAGGCCGAATGCCAGATTTTGGCCGAATACCGAGGCCGAAGCCTAACTTCGGTGCATCTCTAGTTATTATGGAAAAAAGCATCAGTTCTTAAATTTATTTGTGTGGTGATCCCACCGAATCTTGACAAACTCAGTTGATTTTATCTGCATAAAATCCGACATTTTCGTCCTGAAATTGAGCACATGCCGAGTAAAAGCCGATTTAACTGAACGTGGTTAAAGACACACTTAAGCCTTACACGATGAAAGTGTACGTAATCTACCTTAATTCCTTCATTTCGAAATATTTGCCTAAAGTTTGGTCATTTCAATCAGAGTAACACATTTACGAGTCTCTGTATACCTGAGATTAACTGGCAATTTCTTTTCAGTATTGATACATCTTAGATTACGTACGATGATGTATAATATAGTTTGGATGTATTTAAGAACTCGCGTAGAGAAAACTGCCCCAAAGAATATTGTAAATTGCACTAGGGAAACTTATGTACCCAAAGAACATCAAACAATTATATTCGTAACTCTTCAATCTGATCATACGATTTTCAAATACTGCAATTATCAGTCAAATTTCAGAATAAAGTGCTTAATTTAAGTTCCAGACTTGACGTAATGGGAAATTTGTCATTTGCGTGAGAAAGAAGGTACAAATTATTTTAACGATTATTTATAGTACTATCATGATCAAAATATATATAAGAGACAGAGAGGTGCCTGTCTGTGCAGACATCAGCCCAAAGTTGGTTTGAAATCCCACCATTAGCTACAGAAAGTTTTGGATGGGAGGTGTGGAAACTAGACAAGCTGAGGATTGAGGTAGTTTTTTCCCTGTTTTCCTCATTGGTCCAAAACTCTATAAAATCTACATAATTATAGCGTAATATCACAATAAATAGCATTATTCTTAAAATTCAATGAGGAGTAACCAAAATGAATATCATTATTTTGCATCACTCATACCTTAGCAGCTTTCATATCATCGCAGCCACTATTAAGACTGAGACGAAAGCAAACGAAAAATCCATTTTCCCCTTTTCTGTAACTAAAGAAAAATTAAAATTCGTCAATTCATCAGTACGTGGTGTGAAGAAGAGATTTGTTCATATAGGAATATAGATAGATCGTTCATTGGCGAGGTCGTGCCCATGTGGGGCATCTAACCTCGTACGTCGCTGCGATAACTACACATTTTAATGAAAACCGTAAAAAGGGATACGTGAAGGGAGAAAACGTGTATGAAAAAATCTTTGTAACATAAGGCAGACGAAGAAAAAAACCAACGTTGCGGGAAAACCTCACGGAAGTGTAAACGCAACCGCGAAACCAGTAAAAAATACAACAGTATAGAAGGGCATATAGAATATGATATATTCACTGGAGATGGAACAATTATTCGGAATTGGGATTCGGGAAAACTGGAACTTCTTCGGCCATTGGAATCGGCATCGGAATTGGAGAATTTTTACCCGAATTTCCGATTTCAAAAAAGTCACTGGGATTTTTCGTTTGAAACTCAATCTTACATTTCAGAAAAACTCTTTCCTCTTCTGATACTTAACAATTAATAGATAAATACTGATTTATTAAACCATCTCTTTTAAATTTGTTAATTTCAATATAATAACTATAATCGCAACTTCATTTAAGTATTAGAGACCTATTGAAATTGGTAAAAAAATTGGAATCGTTCCATCGCTAATAACCACATTACAAAAATATAGACGACAGGAAAACGGGTAAGGGTGACTTTGCGCAAGATGGTGCGCACCCAGGAAATACCAGTGACCCGGCCCCGTCAGACTTTTTTCAAGTCCATCCTTCCTTGGGATTTTTCCTGGGTGCGCACCATCTTGCGCAAAGTCACCCTTACCCGTTTTCCTGTGTTTACAACCTGAAGGGGGTTTCCTTTCCATCACTTTGTGTGGCCGGTGCTTTTATGAAACCGAGACCGCAAACGATGCTACCATGTGGACGAACTCGCAACGTCCTTGCCCACTAAGTCTCTCGAATGGCTTGAAGAAATGTTCTGCCGGGATAGCTCAACGGACAGAGCACCCGACCGGCAATTGGGAGACCCGGGTTCCCGGTCCCGTCAGACTTTTTTCAGGTCCATTCTTCCTTGGGATTTATAGACGAAATATTACGAAAAGGTTATATTACAAACCTTAAAATTACAGTTGTACTATGAATGTGAATCAGGTAACACAATCAATTCGTATACTTAAATATTATCAATCAACAAATAATGACAATTCTAGCCAGAGGCATTCGTTAATTGTCGATATCGATTCAAGAAGTATTCGTCGTGTTTCGTGGTATATATATTTGTCAAAGAGAGAGGCTTCGTCGAGTCCCGACCCCATCGGGTTCGACGGATCAGCCGATAGAGGTCAACTTCGGATTTGGGCCACTATCGGAGCCCACAGGAGTCATATAGTTCATTTTACTCAATATATAAGATCAGATCTCATCGGGACTTTCATCCCTCAATAACAGTTTGGCCACTATTGTTGGTACTTTTAATGAATTAAATGTAGCCCTTTGGTGTAAGATGTTTGCGTCAGTGCTATTTCAAGGCTTAAAAGCTTATAATGTGCTAATTAAAAAAAAACATTTTCATTAAGTATCCCTATCGCTCTTTCCTTTGTTTAAGTTGCGTATATGAGACATCCCAAGCGACAGCACCTGTCATTGTTCAGGACATTTTTATTTGATATGTTTTCGTCTTACTATATTTTTATAACTTGTGCTGCTAATAAAACTTCTCAAGTATTCGCAATTTACTTTTCGCCCTTCAGTTCCATAAAATCTCTCGTTTTAACTTCGGATATATTCTGATGATATTTTGATCGAACAGTCTTTGTTCAATTACGGTCAATTTAATTAATAAAACGAGTCAATAGATGAAAATTATTTAACGCATTAATATCTAAAGTAGGCAGGCCGGGGCACGGGCCGAACTTGGATCGATTTGGAAAAAGGTCGTGCTCGGACCGGGCTTGGGGCCAAAATGCGATGCGATCGGTCGGTTCGGAACGGGTTCACTTACGGGCCCGACTCGGATAAGCAATAACAGACCTCTAGAGCAGATAGGTAACACATATAATTCATTTTACTAAAAAACTTTTACTACTTGGGTATTTTGCTGTATCCATTCTTCTCTCTTCACTGAAGGAGGTCCTCCATAAAAAATTGGCGTAAATAAAAAACTAATTGACTTCATATGGAAAGAAATTGGATAAGAAATCATCTGTTATTGGTGTGATAGAAGGTAATTTATGATGCGAAGCAATTCGAGCAAACATTAACAAAAAAATCAGTTAGCTATGCAATTCGATGACAAGGAAGATATCTTAAGGAAATGGTGAAAAAAGGGCAATTTGAGTTTGTGATAGGAATAGTCTTAGGGCATTAACAAAAAACCAATAAGGATATTCCTTCGTTCGTTTCATTAATTTGTACAGTGCTGTCCCCTTTTTTAATGGCTGTTATTTATTTTAAAGTTTTGTTCTCTAGAATTACGGATTGTTTCAATCTTGAACTTTAATTCAACAGCGTAATGTTTTGGTAATGAATTGCACATTTTTATTTCAAAATGCTTTATGTGACTTAATACCAATGTGTATTATTTTAATTTATATTACTTATTTAATTTGCCCAAAATTCATGGCAGAAAACACGAACGTTATAAATAATCTCTCGATAAACAAATCCCTCGAAGAGAAAGAAATCCTTATTTGTTTAGTAAACATTTAAATATTAATTAAACGAGTTGCATGCCCACACGTGTTGTCATAAACATTAAAATTATACTGTAGACTCAAAAAACTGATTTTTCCTTTCTGTAATTAGAAAAACATTCCGCCAAGTAACACCGCAGACTGTCACGTTTATTTTGAAAGAAGTCATCACTCTCACACTCAATTACCATTTGTAAATTATGTTGTACCTTTGTTTTCTTTTATTTCTGCGAACTTATTTAGGATTCTTTCTTTATTTACACGAGGAAAATATGTAAACCGAAGATACTTATAACTATACAATATGTTTTTTCCGGATTTAGTAAACGTAACAAGTTACCTTATAAACCGCAGGTCTTGATATAAAGCGGAATTTAACGAAGGTGTGCATACATTTGTCGGTAATTTCATCTTAAGATTCATTATACGAGTGTTTATGTTAAATTTTGGCGTTATATAGAAAGGTAATACACGCGTGTAAGTTTAAATCTCTAATAATACGCATGTTTAATTGTGCTGGCTCATCATCTGTTAATTCTAACAGTAGCTTAACCTAATGGAATTTGGTGGGGCATTGCTTTCATAGTGTCTCGTGACTTTGATTGGAAGCGACGAGGACAACGGCATTCGCCGCTATACGGGTTTGTTCGATTTGCACTGATCGTGTCGACGGCAACTGAACGGTGAAAGGCACACCTAGGGCAGTACTGATTGCTAAAGAGCGAAATGGTTCTAGAATTAATTGATGTAAACTAAATTGGAGTGTGAAGTACTATATTTTAAACCTTCTGATCAAATCATTATCAGCTTCTGGAAAACCTATATGACAGTGCTCTGTCAGTAAGGCGAAGACCGCAAATATAAGAAACCATTTTAGATTATATTCATTTTTACAAAAAATTCTCTAAGTGTAATTGCGAAGAAATCCAAATTATGAAAGTGTAAAGCAATGAAATCTTAAAAGAAAGAACACTTCGTAACTTCCACTGCAGATGGTTAGACTAATTTCGTATACTAGCTGACATCTTCAAGTGTTGACTTCGTCGTCGAAATGTCTTCGCAATGAATTCTAGGAAAATAGCCATAGGACGATTCTGCTTCAATTGTATCGACTTTAAGATTTCTCAGTGCTTAGGCTTAACGAGGAAAGCGAGACCACACTCCTCATCTTTCCTTGTAAGCCTCATTCCCTCACCATGGCTTGATGAATGATCGAGAATCGAAATGGATTTTTATGACAAAATATTAACCACAAATTTTTATTGCTCATTTCAATGCTGTTCTTTGCCTTTCTCAATAAAACGCTAATGCCGAGATATTCTACATTTACTTGGTTAAACTTTTCAGATATATTTCACGTCATTTTCTAATCACTGCGATTAAAAAGTAAACCACTACTATTAAAAAGTCTTGAAGCTATAAAAAAAACAGTTTTCTAATTATCTATATATTGTATTTCAATGCTCACAAGAGAAGTAGCTGTTAACATAAGCATTTCCATCACGCATTCCGTTGAAATACAGTTTTTTTGGCGCGTTTTGACCGTCAATATTTCTTCTACTTACCGAGCGATTTTAATTTCCAATGCTTCGGTGAAATAATTTTTATTAAACATTCTTATTCTGACAACGTTGTTGGTGATATTTCTTGCCAGGCAAACCTTCTAGAAACAGACAGATGCGGTTGATTTCCCGCAAACCGCTCTTAAATTCGCCAATTTATCGATGTCATTAGAAATACGTGGCCTATGTAATTACACCATATAAATTCGTGTGTATGAAAACATCGACTGATCGAAGCGACGCCGTCGGTAAAAAGTAGTCGGTCGGATGTAAAGTCGGCGAACCGAATGTCCGTCAATCGAACCCAACGTCATTAGGAAACTTTCGAATTCTAATGCTCTATTCCTTCGTCAAATCATAAGCGTGAACGAAATTTCCAAGGAGTTACTAACACCGATGCGCCCAGTGCTATTTAATCTTATGACGCTGTAAAGGATTAATTCGTTACGATTTTAAAACAGTTTTCCCAATCTCGTAGTTAAGTAACGGACTAGGGTGTTTTTGTAAGACGGCCATCAGATGTAATGACGATTCCCCTCCGTAATTCGCTGTTGTAAGTATCGTCTGTGGAAAAGTATCCAATTAAATGGCGGAGGATCACTTTAATTGTCCCTTCGGTAGTTTCACTTGGAGGTAGCAACCGGCTACTCCGCTAAAAAAGCCAAATTACATGGACGAGGAATTATAGCGGCCATTTCTCGGAGTAAAATGTTACGTCATTGACCTGAGCGGCGGCGTACCTCAGGAAAACTTCGGGAAGGCGGTCCGAGCAATCAAGTTTGAGCTGCACAATTCCACCGCTTTTTTCCCCGAGAAAAGTTTTCATTACGGAATTCATCATACGGATCTTTTTTTATGTCTCGCAGATTGATGTCGGGGAGCATTAGTCGTCGAATTTAATTTCGAATGGGAATTTTCTCGATGGGTTTCCGGAGCGATTTTTTCCGGCTTTCCTTTTGATTTAGAACTCGGAAAGAAAGAGATAATTAAGGAAAGATATAATAGACCAAAATTGTTGCGATTACTTTCATATTTTCGCCCTAGTTTCAAGGACTTATTCGATACTTGATCCTAGTTTCCTTGGGTTTCAACCAGGAACATACCTTTACTGGTACATTTTCTGCTTAGAAGTTAAAGATGAATTTAGGAGATCCTTCGTAAAAGAAATTATTTCCATAAAATGATAATTTGCGTTTAAGAGAAGCTCTCCTAATCAATTTTTATAGACTCTTCTTTTTTAATATATTTTTTGCTTATTGAAACAAATTCTACATTACATTTTTTGATTGATACCATTTAATTAAGATGAATGTGATATCTAATTTTATCTAATTCCGAAATAAATGACATAACTTTCGCAAAGTAATGTGGTAATTTGCAGTCTTTATAGGGATCTAGGAGTGTTTACGGTATAGCGTCGGTGGTTTCGGCCTTCACTCGGTATATGCCATAACAGAGTAAAGTAAATGAGATGAACTAACAGTTTAATTTATACACTAAACTTTATTTATACACTGCGCTAGGGCTTTGTATAACCTAAACTTTCAGTTTATCTTATTTGTTTTTTTCTATATTTACAGAATATTATCAAAAACGAAATTGAAACATTATCTCAAGAACGTATTTATGTTGTAGATGGAGTGATGCTTCGGCTAACGAAAATATTTAGTTCCACAAACATATACGTTACGCCAGCAGCCGAAAGGAAATTTCCAATCGGCCCCAAATCCTGAAATAATCACATCAACAGTGCCACAAAAAATACTCATTTGTTTATACAGAAAAAAACCTTTTTTTCTGAGCCATCTAAATTTTTCTTGTCTGCATACATTCGCGAGTATTTACCGTGTGTCCATAATCAGAATCCGTGTTCGTGTCTCCTGAAAAAGCATAAAATCGTCATTTAGCCGAAACAAAATCGTAATCAGTGTTTATCTATAGCCACTTTGAACATATATTATCGATAATCTTCATCATTTTTCTCTCTCTTTGATTCTTCCGCTTCCAAGATATAATGAGCCTTTCTTTACTCCTTCCTTGAAATACTGTTGCTCTATTTATTCTATATAACCTCATCTATTTAGTAATACCTTTTCCTACCAATAAATACTTTTCTCCGGATTTCTTTCCATCATTCTTCCATCATACATTTTTCTCGATTCCTCCTTTATTTTGCTCTTTCTCTCTTCATCATTTCTAATTATTCTAGGTAATCTAGGTAATCCTTTTTCTTCGCTCTCTGCTTCAGACTACGCAATGATTGAAACACAGGGCATCCACTAGATTTTCCCTGATAAGGGAAGGGTTTCATACATTTGTCCCTTTAATCCTAATGAAGACCGCAATTACCTATTCCAGACGTTATTTTAATTTTGCATTTCTCACCTTCCGCCAATAAACTGTTTTATTAAGACGTTTTCAACCTGCTTAATATAAATTCCGTGTATTATTCCGTGCATTCACTTATGTCGACTTTACATTAATAAATTTCGTACATAAAATATATCAACCATTTCCTGATATTTCTTCCTGATCTGACAATCATCACACTTTCGTCTCCATATTCCACCGATTTTGTTACGTTATCCAATCTTACATTCTCCATTCATCGAGGATAAAAAGTTGTTCATTACGGCACTCTACGAACAGTTGCGTTACTTTCTCCCCAATTCCACTGTACTGGTAATTACTATTAAAATGTGACAGTAAAATGATTATCGCTTTCGTTCCTTTTTCAACTTTTTGGACGAATGTGACGATTATTCAACGCAATAAGGAAGATATCGAGTTTACGCATTTCTGTGCCATTACGAAGAGTACGTGAGAGTTTACAACCAATTTCATTGTTTATAACAATCTCATCCTGGACTTGCGAATTCGACGCATCAACTATGTCCGACGTGTCTTTCCAAATCCTTTATTAAACACAATTAACGAGAGGAGGGATTTTCTCTCCTCAAACAGTTGGATTTTCCAATTGAAAAAGACGCCCTTGGACATTCCCCAACCCATCAAATTGCCATATTTTTCCATTGATATCGATGTATTCTGGTCGGGTCATAGTGCGGAAGGCCACTTAAACTCCACTTTGCATTCGACGGCGATTGGCCAATATAGTGGAGAATAAAAGCCAATGACGGCTCGTTAAACCCTAAGAAGAGGCCGTTTAGAAGGGGCATGATTTGAATGGACTTCCATAGAAGCTACTGATGTATGCCACTCGCACAAATTCACCGAGGAGCAAGAATGCAGACCGCTCTAAAGGAAGTGTTTTAAGGAGAGGTTTTTATTAATTCGTTAGTCGTTAAATCATCCGCTGGCTAGTTGTTGAATTTGCTGTCTGACAATCAAAACTTTTTACTTTTAAGTGGCAGGTTTGGAAATCCTTGTAATGAAAGATATTAGAAGATAGATCACGGTTATTGAATGAATTCAAAGAAGGATCGTTTACGGAAGTCGTGTGATGAGAACTCCCATTGGATGATTCGACAATCGAAGTAAAATGACAGAGATGGCTCACTCTTCCCGAAAACGATACCAACTTTCCGTTCGAAAAAGTTATCAACCTCGACATAATAAATACACTCAGTAATGTGTGACATTCTTTGATAGTTATGCTCAGAGCCGTGCTCAGCCCGGGTGCGAACATAATTTGCCGCACCTTAAAATTAAATACGAAAAACATAAACATCCTGATTTGCTAGTAAATGTTATTTTCTAAGAATTTGAAAATTAGTAACACTTAATTCTGCACATTCCGTACACTGACATAGTTAATAGTCATTATGAGTTAATAGTTCACATTACTTTTGATTATCATTGCCTTAGCATTAGATAGCATCGACAGTCTCCCGAAGTTTCTATGAAACACATTGATACTTGCAAATTGGGAAAAACTCCGATCAAATCAAAATATTTATTCCAAAACCTGAAGAGGATTCATTCTTGGTACCAGAAAATCTTTTACTGATTCCAATTCTTCGATTAAATCTACTTCCCTAATATTCAATTCTCGTTTTCAGTTATCCGTAATTCTTTCCTCTAAATGAGTGCCAATCTTTAATTTTACATCATAATCTTTCCTATATAAGTCGTGTGTATCACACAGAAATCAACAAATAATGGTACATATTGCAGAAGCGCAGCCAGAATAAATCTATGGGGTGTCCGAGGCAGTAAAAAGTACGAAAATATGCCTACATTACAAGGACTGTGTAAAAAATTCCCTTAAAAAATAACTAAAAAGAAAACGATGAGATTTACACGGTTATGTAGCAAAAATATTGATCCCTCCGATATTGGGGATCTAGATTTCGATATCTTTCTTATAGAATTTAACCCTATGTTAATGCTGTGCGTAATATTTCGGTTTTGTTGTACTTGTATTCATATGATAATCACTTCTGTTTTATTGCCAAATCACTCGTAAATGTAACTTTTCAGAGCTGCTGGTAATCGACGAACAAGAACGGTCGAGAAATGTCATCGTCGGGGACTATGTTAGTGGAAACAGTTCGCAATCGGTTGTTATGTTTTATATATTTGTTTATTTATGAATCTTTGCTTTTCGCTGTGGTTGAGGAACGATTTCACCGGATTTAATTACCTCGGGGCCACGGAAGTGAACGTATTAGTTATTTCTTATTTGAGTCCTGTGCGAATTAATATTACGCGGCGCGGATAAAAAGATGCCTCTGCCATGAGTAACTCGGACGAATTTTTCGGCAAACGAAGTTTTTCCATTTTTTCTGATTCAGTCAATGATAGAAGATACTCTAAGAGATGGTGTGTTAGTCGCAGAAAATTACTTAAACATATTGGTTTCTGCACATTCTATTTTCTGGATGTAGTATATGGTTTATTGGTATTATTTATGTATCATATTCTGATAGGGAAAATTGCATTTCGGTTTACGTGGATGACTCCAGATGGAATCATCTTCGTTAGCCGAATCATCTTCACATCACATACATCTGTTCTTCACGATTTAATAACACAGCTGAAAATCGTATGAGAAACTAACAGATATTCAATCAAAAATCTGTATCATTTAATAATGGACGATCTTGAGCGACACAAGGTACAAATTCGTCGTATATACTCATCATTATATAATAGGATATCATGCAACCCATATAAATGACTTGTAAGGGCCGGCGATTTGCCTGGGCCCTTTCTCGACTTCTTTGTACTAAGGCTCAACAATTATTTTCTATCTCAGTTTTGCTAATAACGACTTGCAAAAATAAAATGGTATATATCTTTTAGTTTATTTAATTAATAAAGTTTTTCAAGTACAATTCTGATGTTGGAGTATTTGAGAGTATACAATTTGTGTACTGAAGTGCGGGTTTTAGATGCGGCCGAATGTTTTAAGATGCTACCTAATGCGGTGAAAAAAAAAAGCTCTTCATCCCAGGATATGATAAGAAGTTTCATCTAGGAACTGTTAGCAAATTTTCCACGACCACTATACATGTAATGCATTTGTCGCCACAAAATGGCATTTCAACACTTTATGGTTTAGTATGAATTTCTAAGATAACATTAGTCAGATTATTTAAGGACATTGCCCTCTCCTGCCTAAACAAGTTTCCGCCCCTAGATTCATACATTTACCTTCCATCACATATCAAACACCAAATTCAGTTGAAATTTGCGTATAAAACAAACGACTGCAAGTTTAAAAGAAATATGTAAAGGAAATATTTCGTAAGGGGCGATAATGTTAAAAAGTAATTTCCTTGGCGATGGCGTAATTTAGGTCTTAGTGGACATTATGAGAATATGCTCATCCATTTCGTGGAATGTCTTTTCGTTCAATTTCTTGAAATTTGTGACGCAATAATGAATTTGGATTCTTTTCGGTCCTCGTTTCTCAGCCGATCTCTTTTATTGGTGAACTTCAGATTTTCCGTGAATACAGAGTGAATGCCCATTTAACGATTCCGCTAATGAAGATTTAGTATAGTTCTGTAAGAATACGCAAATCATCCTTTCAGATCCGAGTCTGAATTTTCTCGAGGAAGCATTGGACAATTCCCACTTTTTAACAGTGAGTTCGAGCGATTGTTGAAGACCATCGAAATATGCCATCGACAACTTCCGAGAGAAGTTAAAGGTGCGAAATGCTTTATTGTGAAGTGTCAATTCTCTGGGGGCAATAATCAAGCTCCATTTAATGGCATGCTGGAATAAATATCATTAAAGATCTCATACTTTCTTCAGCTGGTACACGTAAGCGACAAGCTGGAGATCACCTGTCTTCCAGGCTGATAAGAATGGAGGAAATTTTGGCGTAATTCTCAATTTAAAATTTGGTATTTTCGTAATTTCGTCGAAGTGATGACTCTATTTCTCTTCCATAATTAGTTGATTTTTTTCATGCAACTTTTACGTTTGAAAATAGATAGAATATCCTACTTGGTTTTCTTTATTCTATCTTATCTAATCAAGTTCAACAGTAATAAAGAATGAGCAAAATGAAAGATGATGTCGAGCAGGATGAGTTGCGTGAATTGCTCGATTGACAATTTTTGCAGAAGATGGAGAAGCCTTTCACATGATCTGAACGATATATTCAGGAAGAAGACGAAGAAAAAATACTCGAGGTTCCGCTACGTTGCACTTCCAATTATTCCTAACGGGAATTACGGGCCGATTGCCAATCAAACACCCATTTAATTGTTGAACATAGTCATAGTTCACTCCAACAGATGTCTCTTAGTCCGCCGAAGAGAAGAAGATCGACATGGCTAAAAAAAATGATCGGCCGCGCATGCGCTCCTGCGTTGTCGGCTGCCGATGGAGCATCGAGAGCCCGTTTCCCACGACCCTTTCGCCCCGAGGCCATCCAGACAGCGGCTGGATCCTGCGAAAGCAACATTAACAGTGTTGCCACCTTGGGAATGTAGCATTCTGTCGAATTCCTATAATTTCGATGCACCTGTTCCGCATGATTGTCACCAGAAGTAAGTTCGCCACTTTACACGGACGTTGCGTAACTTAATGCTGCTCCTTCCTGGACACGCGTGTCTTATGGCCTCGAGGTAATCCATTGCGACTACCCTTTGAATTTAGTCGCTTTTTAACGCATTTACTCATCCTATCGGCCATTATGGATGAAGTGCCCCCAACCCAAGACCTCTAGAAATGTGTGCTCACCTTACTTTCCGTTTTTACCGGGATTTGCCTGGCATCCATAATTAATATGCTTTCATCCCGGTATATAAAAAGGAGGGATTATACTTTAATGAGTTTGCATCATGCGGTAGATTCTATTGTCCAGTAGCCAGATTCTTTTAACAAATATACTGGATAAGGACTATTTCTTATCCTCCTGGATCATTTCTTTGCCTGAATTGAGGCTAAGAAAGAATACGAGTTCTTCTACCAGAATAATGAGCTTCTTCATCAAGTATGACAAAATAATTTGGAGACCTCTGTGAGAAAGAGATGAGTAAGGGTGAACGCAAGCTTAACTCAGTGGAAATCCTTAATGAAATGGAAACATATCCACAGACGATGCTTTATAGGACAAGATGCAATGCTGCTCCTGCTGTTTGATTATACTTGTATCTTGTCAAAATAATGCAAAGGGAACAATAACTATTCCCTGCTGAAACTCACTGAAACGCCTAATGTATGAAATGAAAATTCTAGTTTTAATTTCGGCGAGCTTACTCCCCTTAAATACTCTATACATGAGATTAGTGTACTCAGTGAGGAAGTAATTGTTTCTGTAATATAAGTATATAATAGCAATGAAAAATAATGACACAAAGTATAGAAATATAATGTATCTAATAGCGTTAATTATCTAATTTCGACGTAAATTCTGTAATTTTTGGATGCCAACCAATCACCTACAGTCTTGTAAGATTGTTAGTAGAAGAATTGGTGTAGAATTAATAATAACAATACGTCTTTATTGAAGGGCGAGATTAAGACTTTCTAGTCCCTTCTTACATCAAACCCTTAGGATTAGGAGTTAGTAAATGAATTGAAGTAACATATAACTCACTAACATATACTCATTTAATCGACTTAATAAGTATAAAAAAATGAAACGGTTCGGAACATCTTTGGCAGTACTCAACATAATGCAGCAACTGCAATGGAATTGTTCGGAGGAAAGTCATTCACAGTAAATAGAGGTGTCGAAGGGAGGAAAATAAAAACATTCAGTTGAGTGAAACGTTACGTATTTCGTTAACGTACTCAACCGCATCGAAAACGATGCATACGGGCTCGCGGATAGCCAAGGGTGCTCGAACTTTGTGAATGCAATCCCAGGTTCGATATCCAGTGGGGCCAACATGTGCGAAATTACCTAAATTGCGCTTTTAAAAGTACTATTACTACTGATGCGAAGCTCATGCATGTCAATTCAGTTTAGATAATTCGCGAGGAGAACACAAATCACGAAAATAAAGGATAAAACATTGGAAGTCCATCCAACGGTTCAACAGTTTATTGAATGAATTTAAAAACTAACAGCTTTACTCTTTTAGATAAGGGCTGGAGCACATTTTACATATTCATGGAAAGTAAACAAAGAAAATTGAATGGAGAGCCCAAATAAATGGTTGGACTTCTTTAACGTGATCCACGGAAGTGAGTAAATAACGAAGTAACCTTTCGGATGCTAATTCCAATTTACCGCTGACCAAAGGCGCTGTTATTGTTTACAATCCTGAGGAGCTGGGAATATATTCTGAAATCCGAAGAATGGCGTTCTCTTAAAAACATGATGTTATTTTCCTCTCTGTGTATTCATTCCAGAAAATTCTGGTTTCCCCAAAAAGAAGCTGAATGGGAAGAAGCTGAATCCGATTTACGCACATTTACCTAAATATCTAGAAGACCTTCGACTTTCAGTGGAAACGCTTACCACTGTCAACACCGTGCTTAAACCTTAACGATATCCTGTTTTGAATTGTGTTTTCGCAATAGTTGAAATATTATTAGATCTTGTTTGCGAAAATAGAATCTCATAATTTTCGATCGGAAAATATGGTTTTAAGTTATAAATTTAAATGGTTGGTACTTCAACTTCCTGAAAATTCTTACAAATGTGAAATGGATATCTACACAAGCTACCTATAATGAGATTCCTTTAAGGCAATCGCTCAACTGTTTTCCATTCGAAAATGATGTTAACGGAATTTCTTCTGGATTGGTCTTAAAGTCAGAAGCATCTATAACATAGATGTGAAGATCACAATGCGATCGGATTTACTATTCTTCTTAAAAGGAGTTATCGAAAGCAAGGCTTAAGAGTTTCTTACAAAAATACCCTGCAGGACACCTATCAGCGTGTGACAGGGGGAATATTTTGCATTATTTTCAAAGTATACAAATATAAAGATTAAACTAATTCTCATGTAGGATCATAGTAGAGGTACATATTTACTTAGCACTCACAGTTACAGCTAAAAACAGCAGTGGTTCGCACGTCTGCCTGGGAAAGGAATGGCCTGAGTTCGTGTCCCCTTCAAGTCGAACAAGCAGACGGTAGTAATATAAATAACATAATGTATCAACATGATTGTCTTTATGAACATAAATGATGTCTCTATGTAAATACATGAGCCTGAGGTGATTGTTGAACCTCCGTAAGTCACCAAAATCTTTGGATGGGGAAGCTGCATACTACAATAGGCAAGATGAGATGTGAAGTGATTTGCGCTTTCTTTCTTTAGTTAGTTTGAATGATTCAGTTGGAAAAAATTACATACAGTGCTGCACAACGTACAAATAAATAATACTTTTCATAGGATGCAATAAGAAATGACCAATTGACCAATCTGGCATGATTCTACTTGAACAATGTTCCAGCCAGTTTCCTCCACGACAATATTGTAGTCCAGAGAGAGGGATGAAATAGCCTATTGCTGAATGTTCTTTAAAATTCAGCCTTTATTTCGATAATATATCAAGTTCAAGTAAGAGCTAATAATCATAAAAGAAATAAATGAAATAAATAACGTCTTTATTTTGGGCGAAATTGAGACTTTAGAATCTCCTCCATTTAACCCGGCAATGTAAATAAGTGGATAAATCATAATAAAAGTTAATTTATGTCGACAAAATTGGAAAGTTTTAGTTGTGGATTTCAAAAACGTAAGTGAAACTTAGGGGAAAATATCCTCAACAGGAAAACACCCACAAAGAAGGGGATGAGAAAAATCTACATAAACCTAATGAGAGTAATGACTAAGAGATAAAAAAATATCCTCATTACAGCCTTGAAATAAAAAAATGGTTTAAATGTGAAAAAATTGCATAAAAATTCCTGAATAACTTTTTACTGTCACCATGTTTCAATAAATGTTCACGAATAGTGAATGGGCCTAATCATAGTACATAACTAATATGAATTTCGTCTGCAAAATTAATGCAGACTTTTACATTCTAAACTTACAAGAAAATGTCATGGAGTTAATTATTTAGATCATATTATTTTAAGTATCTCCAATGACAGAATATTTCTTGTAGCGGAAGCTTGATTTTATATCTATATTTCACAGAAGAGTCTTCCATGATATCAGTATGCAGCCAATTAACCTCTCAACTTTACTTATAGTAAAAAATTATATGAAATGAACACTATATCGTCATCAATATTATATGAATAATTCAAAATTGTCTATGCCATTCATCGATATTCTTAATATTAATTTTAAGGTAAATTTCAATTTATCTTAAGCTTAGAGTAGAGAGTACTGTGGTTCATTTATTATCTTTCGTTTCATGAGGTATATCCGTGAACATCACATAAACAGTAGCCAGGATTTGTCTTTAGGGAGGTTCTGAGCCATTGAATAAACGCAAAATTGCTTACATTCCTGGGACAGGCAAACTTCTGCCCTAAACGTAATAAAGATGGAATCACATTTATATTTATATATATTCCCTGCAAATAACCAGTGGCTTGTGTAATTGTAAAAATTTAAACAATTAACCTTCCATAACCCCGATTTTTTAAAACCCATTTTTATTCTCTTGGGGAGGGGGGGAGGGGTGTGTGACACCCAAACCCCCTTTGGGTACGCCTCTGACATATGGTCACTTTGTCTTAAGTTTGCTGAAAGATGGGGGGTTGCCGTGCTTATGATTCTTAAGAAATGAGTAATAATGAAATACAGAGGCGATTTCTCTCTATCGGCAGTATTTCTAATTCCTTCGATCAATGACTGTCCCTTGTGAATGACTATGTCCTTTATCAATAAGAGGAATGCACTTTTGTCACGAAAGATTTCAGGCTTTCCTTGCGTATGCTGCAGATAAAGTCCTCCCGGGTCCTCCACCAGGTTAGAATATCCGTTACCGACGTTTCGATGGCTAATTCTGCCTGAGTTAGCTATCGAAACGTCGGCAACGGATCATCCAACATGGTGGAGGACCCGGGAGGACTTCATCCACTTTTGTCACGTTTACTTTTTGGGTGAATAATTCTGCACTATTCCTTTATCCCTTCGGACTTACCAAAATTAGCCTCTTATCTGAGATGTGGTATCAGATAGGTCAGGACACGAACGTTCAAGTCCGATCCAGGATTCGGGTGATCACGCTAAGCCATATATTTATCGGTTACAGAAAGCCAAGTACTAAAAGTGGATCGGACTAAAAATTAATTGGTAGACATTACTAAAATGATCCGATCTTTGTTTCCTTTTCAGCGATGGATACCTGCAACACTTCGCCTGATACGGAAGTTTATTTATCAGTTCTATTATGCGCCTTTATTCATAGGCAGGTCGTATATGCTAAACGGGAAATCATGCGACCATCCGTTATGGGAAGTAACGGAAAGACCACAAGCTCCCCACCCCTGGATTATACGACAATGAATCTAATCCGAAAAATATACATAGCTAACTATAATTAAGTAGATATTTCTTTAATATATCTATACTAATTCTAGTCCACATTTGATACGAATTATAACTAACAAGGGAACCTTCACATCTGCGGCAAAGGGATATCAATGATTCAATCAAGAATAGGTTCTTTGGCAAAATATAAAGACCATTATGCTCCAGTTCTTCCGAACTTTTACTAGTTTATACATAAAACGAGTTTAAAAAGTAAGAGTGTTGACTAGATTTGGAGTTATTTTCAAGAACCGAATTTGATTCGGGGAAAAAAGCGATTACTAGATCCTTCCGCTGTAAATTCAATAAACTTAATTTCGAGTAAAGAAAATCTAGGCTCGATGACCTCTTAACGTATCTTCTTGGACAAGGAAGTTTTTCATAACCACTTAAAGTTTCGGTGGATATTAATCAATACCCAACACACCTTCACTAACTATATTCCGTGGAAGCCCTTAAAACTCGTGTCAATTGGAAATTTTATGTTCTATTCAGTCCCAGAACGGCAGCGGGCGTCCATTAAGAAAACATTTAAGGGCTGATTACGTCAGATATATCCAAACGAGGGGAATTGACGGTCGGCTGATCCCAAACTTGTTTTTTCTCTCCGCACAAAATTGTGAGGTTTAACCTCGGATGAAGAATCAATCAGGAATGTGTACGAGACGCCAATTCGGTGACAGAAAGGAGAATGTACGGAATGAGGCAAATGGCTTGGCTTACGAATTTGTGGATAGGATAACATGGGGGCAATCGCAGTCTATTTAATAGGGTTCGAACCCAGGAGAGATATAGTAAACGGGCAGATTCATTCCAGCCTCGCACTACGGGAAACTACTTGATGCAGGAATCTTTTATAGTGCGTTTCAGTTTTCGCAGTCAGTAACGACGTGTTATGAAGGAATCAAATCCCACGCATCACTTCCCTTTCTGCCAAAATATCATCATTCTAAGACGTCTTCATGCGGAATCCCTCGATCGGATGAGTAGCATTACGATTCACAGTTTAAATCTCAATGATTTATAACACGATTTTCACCTGCCGTGCTGACCAGAAAAAAACTAGAATGCAGTATTACGTAAGCACTAATTACGTAATTACTATTGTTAATTATTACGTTTAATATATATGCGTATTATTTTCCAAAGAAAAACGTAAAAGTATATAAATTATATTTTCTATTCCGTTACAATAATGAAGATTGGATATTGGATAAGAAGAGAACTGAAAATTATGGGTTGATCCGTAAACAAATGCTGAATTATTATGAATTCCATAAATGTTGAACATTCCTAGGTCGAAAGCAAAGCATTGGGGTTAGGATAACCGAAGTACGTCTTTCTTTACTGTTAGAATCGAGAGATACTTTAAAGATTGCTGTTCACCGCTCTTCCATCTCTTAATACTACCACACAATGATTAATTCCACACATTGCTTCCATTTCCTTTATTATCAAGGTAAGATATCCGTTGAGATTTTTCAGCGAAACATCTTTAGGAACAGAACCATTAAGGAACATGTATTGCAATCTTCTCTAGACATTCTTGATTGAATTCTGTAATCAATAAATCGATAAAACTTCGATAAGTAATGGATAAAATCCTTGCCATCTCAGTTAAATAAAAGATCATTATCCAATGGGAGAAGGAATTCTTATGCTTTCGGAGAGTTAAGACAGTCTGGCAGAAATGAAAATATTTCCATCAAGTACGATATCTAAATTTAAAGATGTGTTACAAATTCTGCTGTTAAAACTAATTATACAGAGAAGGCAGTCTTTCCATCAATTTAACTTTAGTTTCATTTCTGTAAATAGGGGAAGGTTACATTTCGATCACTAATTCTTCATAACTTCTATTGACAAATATTTCGCTATTGACGCTGTTGGTAATGACGAGGCGAAGAAGATGCGTAAAATTAAGAAAGACGAATGATAAAAAAAGAGATGAGAGAGAAGAGCGCGCAGGAAAGGAAGGTGGCGAAGGAATTTTTCGGAGGGAATAAACTTAAAGGTGGTCTGCGAAGAACTTCTTTTGCATGTGGAGGAGAGCGAGTGGTGCGTCACCGCATTCCCGTTGGCGCGTCTGCTCCGACAAGCCCTCCGTGGACCTTCTTTCCCCTCAGACAACGGTTTCGCCACTTTCCGACGCTCGCGACTGTTTGAATTTCTGCTGGAGTTGGATGTACAGCGAATGTTTGTTATTCACATGACTTATGAAGAAAACGCTGGGAAAAGAATGCTTTTGAGGATTTTTAGATGCGATAACCATATTTGGTACTCTTTTGTTTAAGGCTTTCTTGCGGAAGAACAATTTACAGCGTCCAAATACTTAATGTATTTAATTGTAATTTCAACTTATGAACGAATACGAACTTTTCAACTTGCGAACTTATCTTTACCCCATTTCGATTTCTAGGTACGAACCGAAAAAGCAGGAAAGATATGATGAAAAATGGATTTCGAGATGCAAACTTTTCGAGTTAAGAGCTAGGAACTGGAACGAATTAAATTCGCAACTCAAAGAATCAATGCATTCGGAAATATCTACACATTTTCAATTTGGTATGACGTGAATTTTCTGTCGAATTAAAAATACTTAGCAATTAAGAGGGTTTAGAGAACGTATATGTTCGTTTTAATGAAAGGAGAAATATTTTTTTCATTCGAATCCGTTCAAAGATCGATGTCTGATAGATAATGCTTATTTTGATTAAGAACATATAATGCCTTATAAATATTCCATTTATATTGGATATTCTAATAAAGTCTAATAAAGGTAACCATTAGAACCAAAGAATCATATACTCTCGGAGAAGGGCGAATATCTCCCCGAGATACTGAACTTCACAGTCTCCCACTGTCACGAATGTCATTCCCCCACTTATGATTAAACACTTTGCATGTTTTGTCGTCTATTGAACATGAAACCTTAGAACACGAAAAACAAATATCAAATGTTTGTCTCTAGATGGGAAACACCCCATAAGAATGTCGACGCCAATAATTCAGATTGACTAACCCAGCCAGCTAAGCCTTTCTCAAAGTCTAGACATTCCTTTCGCCCTCGTATCGGTGGCGGTAATCAAAACGTCAGCGTTGGACTGACATATGGGAGAAAGAGGCAGCAACCCCCAAGTCCATGAGCGTGAGCTGTCTCAAGGCTCCCGGATATAACAGGTAGCAATGAAAATTTTGAAGAATACCATGGCAGAAACTAAAATTTACGGTATTTTTTATTATTCGGTAATCAGTTAACATCCCATCCAATTCTGAGACATCTCGACGACAATCATCGGTAGTGACGTAAGCCATCGACGTCTCTGCAGCGCCCTCGTTTTTCACACAAATGTATTTGATGACTTTGATTCATATATGCTTGCCTATTATTTCTGTATGTATAAGTAAGCTGCCCCTTCGTGATCAGACATGAACCTGAATTGGCAAATCGTCGCCAGTGTCACATGTGTTCTCATGTACAGAGATACTTCTGCCGGTGAGTACCTCTTCCAAAGATTATTTCGGCTAACGAAGATCTACCGCTGTTTTTCGAGCTCGGCTAACGAATAAGGATCTCACGCCAAAGAACATTTGTGGCTATCAAGTGTACGCGTCCAATAAATATTCGCGAGTGACTGAAATGAAATGTATCTCCCCACTCATGCTTAAATACATACGAGTGCGACGAATTTTCGGTTGTACTTATGTTTAGGATTTGGAGGAAAATGGGAAATTTACTTCCGGCTGACGAATCTGAACGAATCATCTTCGTTAGTCTTTTGTGAATCATAATTTTTTTTACATAAATTAGCCTCAACTGAGAAAGATCATTTGTATTCTCGGATGTCCTCTCTAAGTTTACTTGCTGGAAAGATACATAATTCATTTTTCATAATTTTCGTATTTTGTGACTCCTTTCAACGCATAAACATCAATATCAAGTCCTTATCGTATTACTGAAGAACGAAATTTGATAGAAATTTTAGAGTGTCCCTAATGACTCCTTGCTTTGGGAAATTTGCCGAGGTTCAACCCAATCTGAAGAGGTAGTACAGAACCTCACAATTAGAAATTGATTTATACATCCGATCGGAAAATGTTGGGTCCATTCGATTCCCGATCGAGATTTTTCAATTCTGTTTTCCCTTAGTATTTTTTAGACGCATACTTTAATATGCTGAATTACCACCTTTAAGATCTCCGCTACGCCTTTTTTCTTTGTCGCTCCTTTAGATATAGAATATTTACATACTTTTGTATTTTGTCACTGACAAAAACTAGAATCCAGAGGGCCTTGAGTTCTTGGTAAAATATATTAGCTGTAGAATCATTAGATAAATAAAAACAGTCATTTTTATTCACTAACGCTAACGTCACTAACGCTACGCCACTTATATATTTTAACACTACGCCACTTATCTCTTTTTAAGCATGTTAAAAGTATTTTAAAGAACGAAACCTGAATATCTGGCCACCTATTATTTGCCATGTATATTAATATTGTTATAGATATTATTTTGCCTTCCTCTGTATTTCGGGATCCCCTCTTTACAATAAACGTAAAAGCAAAAATGTCCACAACCGCCTTGCGTTACGCAATTGTCCTTACTCTCCTCTTGGTAAGTTCACCGAAGCATCCATGGCTTTACCTGAGTTGTAGAGAATATTCTAAATCACTAAGAGTAATAGAAAGGGAAAACAAACTTTTTCTTAGCTGACATGTTCAATTTGCCGTGCAATTAAAAGTCAGTACGCAGTTTAAAGAGATATTCCAAATTCTCCTGCTCGATTTTATATCAATATTCGCTTTGTTTTTCGAAATGTTGGTCCTTGTGACACATTATCGTAAAAGAAAGTTTTTTTTAGGAAATACTGGTTGTACTTGTAGGGTGGGGGAGTGAAAACTGGCAGCTCCTCCTCTCGGTTGTGTGTGTGGAGATCTTACACACCTGTAGATGAATGAAACGAAGCTACGATAGGACCGGGTAAATACAGAAGAAATATGCGTAAGAAACTAATAAAGATACGATATTTCAATGTGACCATAAAACAGCTATTTCTATTCGATTATGAAAAATGTTGACTAGCCATTCAGATGAATAACATCTATCAAGGAAGAAAGAATTCTTGAAGCAGAGACAACGATGGTCCAACGGCAGAAGTAGACTTCTTCGAAGTGACCCCAAAGAATGATATCCTTGACTCGGAACCCATCGATAAAATAATTGAGAGATGGCGAAGGATGGCCTAATCTCCCTTCAATCTGCGTCTGAGAGTCACCGCACCGCTGTCGTCCCCGTCGTAGTGATGCATGGCCCTGGAATGCGGTCCACAAGGATATCCCGCCCAGCTTCTCTCCGTCTGCTGAAGCCAACGGCAGAGGCTTGTGAATAATTGCAACAGCCGCATCGCGTTTATGGTCGCTTGGATGCGACGAAGCAAGGCAGAGGGTGCAATCGGGGATTTATTCTACTCCGCGATGTTAACTCTGCTTATCTCTTGGGACGGAAACGTCATGTTAACCGCGCGAACCCGGGATATTTGCCTTTTTATTCCTTTCTTCGCTCCTCTACGCCGGTGTCCGGTGGTTTCGAATCTGGTGTTTGTTTGGAGACTATTGTGGCGTTATTTATCCCTAATCTCTCTGATCAAACATCTCTCGAGTGCTGCTAGGCGGTATAAAGGAAGAATGCAGATAAAAGCGTGTTTGCCACCAAAAGGGAAATTTGCTTCGTTAGGTGGTGGTGAATGTACATTGTGTTTCCAACTGTGGTGTTTGTTTACTAAAAGGGAGATTGAGCAATGGTATGTGTATGAAATGCCTTTGAATTTTGCTATGAGGTTGTTTTTTTTTCAAAGTCCGATGGCGAGACATTTTCTACTCTTTCATATATGATAAGAGATAAGAACTATCGCTCCAATATCTTCGCCATTAGGAAAGTTTATTCAGTTCTGGATGAATTGATACTAACTTTCTTTCTATGAATATCGGGTATACAATCTATCGGAAGAGATTTGAGCTTCAAACTTCCTAAGCATGTACGCTGTATACTTCCAATCCAGGTACGCCATTAATATTTCGCAACATAAAATTTGCCGAAGCAAAATCGATTGTTTGCCATGACGTTTAATTTTGCGCTCATAGGGTGCTCATAGTTCATTATGAATGCGTTCGAATGCAATGGTATATGATACGGCAATTAGAGGCCAACGATGATCTGTGATAACATCCGGGGGAATAACAACAAATCAGGAAGAGATTCTATTAATGAATATTTGCGTCGATTCACGCCTTTAACGCAGATTCTTCTTTTGTTTTTCTTTTTGGAATGAGGAAGAAGCTAGTAAGGAGATAGGAAAAGTGATTTCTGTTCTATCTGATTTGCAGGAAATTGAATTGGAGCCGAACCGAAAACAGAAACAAAAAAAAAAAAACGTTATTTTGGTCGGAGTGAAAACAGAAAAGGATGGAAATTTTTTAACCCGAACCGAAACTGAAATCAATTTTTATTCCGTTCCTATTTGCGGATCACAACATTTCACATTTTAGTTATGTGCAATTGGAGTAAAGTTTACCAAACGTAACTACGACTTTTAACTCACTATTTAAGTTTTATTGTAAAATTTACTTTAATGTTAATGTAATGTAATGCATTGAATATGAAAATGTTACGAATAATAAAACGAATTTAGTGAAGGATAAAATATTACAATGGTCGGAGCGAATAACACCGGCTATAACCGGTTCCACATTGAATAAAATAACGATTCAATGCCCTGCTGCTTAGTTATTGAATAGAGAAATTCTAATACCAAATAATATTGAGAATTTTCGTATTTGATTGGTAGTGAGCGAACGACAGAATTAGGCCGATGAAGCAGACGATCTTCCGCTGAGTGGCGGCCCGACACACGGCTACTCACCCCGGGCATCGAGGTTTAGGGAACGCATGACGTTGGGCGTTAATGTTTGCTAACGCGCGGAAACATTCATGGATAAATGTATAACACAATCATATAGCCTGCTCAATGTTTATGGAGGTTATTCACCATGTGGAATAGTAGTCTTAGGCGGAGTTAGATGTGCGGGTCAGAAAGTTTTCTGATAAATATTTCCTCAGTGAAATTGTTGAATCAATTCAGAATAGAAAGGTTAATGATTCGATCGATCGAAACAGACAATGATTTTTTTGTTGTTTCGGTGCGTTCGACTTCGATATATACGATCTATTTTCTTTAATTCCAATGCATAATTATATTAATTTCAGCAATAATAATTATGTTACTCTAATGAATGCGAAAAATATTCTTTTACAAAATTAAGCAAGTATATATTCCACTGAAATCTATTTCTGCCTGCACGACACCCAGCGAGGCACACATCGTGCCGGCCCTGCTCCAGCTCTCTACGTCTCGTAATGTATTTCAAAATGTGTCGTGAGCCTAAGAGATGGCTGTGGGACACTACAATTCCTCGAGCAAGTACTATGCAGTGGAGGTAATGTGCAAGGTAAAGAGTGCGATATGTTTAACTCAAAAATTTCCATCTCGTGGAGTCATGAATCAAATAAGCGAATAAGAGGTGAACGAATCCTCGAAATCGTCGAAAATCGCGATTAAACAAGTGATAATGAATGTCACCTTTGGAAGGGAATATTTGCGCTCCTTTAGATGACTATGGAGATTTTTGAAGCGACATTTTAAAGTAAATGGTATGCGATACTTATACTGACCTCGGGAGAAAATATGATTCTGAAGTTTGGATTCGCAACTTATATAGACAATAATATTCGTGTTTATACGCAAATTTTTGAATAATTTTCGTCTGTCTGTCGGAAAAAATCTAGGAAGGTTCCAAACTTCTGAGGAATCACTGAATTACAGATTTTTGAGCCATTTTGAGGATTCATGTATTTTAGACCTCGAAATTCTTTTCATTCCGTTCCCAATAAAAGAAAAAAATAGTCTGTCTGTATAGTCTTCAGCCTGAAGGCTGGTTTAAACCTCATCCGTCCACCATAAAGATTAGGAGAGGGAGCTGAGGCGACTAGGCAAAATGAGGAGTGTGGTAGATAGCTTTCCTCACTGACAATGAGACAGAATTATACAAGTGAAACAAGTCCCCATAAGTGAAGCACAATGACTCTATGAGTAACACTTTTCGTAGCATTCAAAAAGGAGAGACCTTAGTTAATGCCATTATTCAGCATTACTCATACTTCAGTAACTTTCATATTATCACAGCAATGAATAAACCTGAGATAAAAGTGAATGAAAGATACATTTTTCTCTATCTTGTACCAAAAGACAAATGAAAAATATTCCATTCATCAGGAAATGGTAGCAGGACAAACAAATAGTAATGAATCCTAAAAGTATCATTTAGGGAGTTCTGTACATTACTCTGTTGTCTCTCTGAATGAGTGTTTTCTCATGATCGAGGTGGTTAATGAAACTATCATCATGGCCTGAAAAGGTTGTCCTTTCATTTATTCTTTGGGATCTCACAGAATTCATTCAATTCGCTTGTACTCAATGGAAATTCTCAATCCGGGCGTTGAAGTCTCCACCTTGCAAAATCTTAGGGAAGATGACATCTAAGCCATTAAAGCGTGAACTTTGAAATTCACTGATATCATGTATAAAATGACTTCAGTAATCTATTGGAAATGTTACCTTGACTACAATTGCTCCGTGAAAAAGCGTATGATTTTCACAGCATATGATTCACGGTTTCCATTGAGAGTTATGTCATTTTTAGGAAAAAGATTTGATGAATTTGATTAGCAATGATTTGCTCTATAATAAAAACAAATGAAAAATGAAAAATGATTTGCTCTATAATAAAAACGGCGATTTAACTTATCGAATAAAATTGATCATCATCATCAAATACTAAAGGCAGTGCCTTGCAGCAGTAGTCACGTCTCTCTTTTCATTGATGCTTCCTTAAGGCTAGCATACAATGTCAAATCCATCTCCTTCTCCATGTTCTTGATTTCCTTCAATTATGTTTGTTAGGTACTGATTATGCCTCAGTGCAAGTCCAATCCGTTTAGCCCTTCTTTTTCCTATCGTCTTTAAAATCGATCTATTTTCTTTCACTTTTTCTAAAACTTTTTCATTACTCTCTCGTTCTACCCAGCTTGTTTTCGTTAGTTTCCTCCAAATCCACATTTCAGTTGCCTCAAGCTTAATTTTTTCCGTCTTCCTGATGGTCCATGTCTCGCATCCGTACAACAACACATACCAAACAAACGTTTTGATGAACTTTTTCTTGGTCTCCAAGCTTATGTAGTTAATAACTAATGTATTCTTCTTGTTTTGAAATGCTTGTTTCGCCAAGGCTATTCTTCTCTTGATTTCTGTCTCACATGTATTTTCGTTCTTAATAATACTCCCTAGGTAGAAAAAATTTTCAACTTGATCCAAGGCCATGTTGTCTATTTTTATGTCAATTTTGGCATTTCCTTTTCTCTTTTCTATCACCATTGTCTTGGTTTTTTCTTGTCGATTTTCAGTTTAAACTCTTCTAGGACATTGGACAGTATATTAAGCATCTTGTTCATATCCTTTTCAGACTCTGCAATTATTGCTATATCATCTGCAAAGCGGATACTGTGAATACGTCTTCCATTCACTTTAATACCTTTTGTCTATTATTTCATAATTATCATCGCTTCTTCGATGAATAAATTGAATAGGTATAGCGATAGGGGGGGACCTTGTCTCACACCTCTCCTTATTTTTGCTAATTTCCTGCATCCATTTATATCAATCTCGGTTTTCTGTTCCTTGTACAAATGTAAAATCAACCTTCTATCCTTCCAATCAAGTCCAACTTTCGTTAATGTTTGGAATACTAATCTTCAGTCCACCATGTCAAAGGCTTTTTCTAGGTCTATGAAGGTCACATATGTTTTTCTGTTTGCCTCAATTCTTCTTTCTAAAATCTGTCGTAGCGCAAATATTGCTTCCCTGGTTCCTCTTCCTGTCCTAAATCTAAACTGGTCATCACCTAAATGTCCATCTATTTTTCCTTTAAGTCTGTTTTCCTTTATGTTCAATAAAATTTTTGATGAGTATGATGGAATAGCAATTGTTCTACAGTTAGAACAGTCTTTTGCATTACCATTCTTGGGGATTGTAATTATTTTACTGCTAGTAAAATCTTCAGGTACCTTCCCTGTTTCAAATAAAATTGATAAGCGACTAAATTAGCACGCTAATTTAAGTCTCACTCCCTCAATTTTAGCTAAAATTAGACGGAATATTCTATTACGATTCTGCTTAACTTCAAATAATCAAGGCAAATATTTAACAGTTTTTTTGAAGTTCGAATTAGTAGTAATGAATCTTTAGGCTTTTGATTGACAAATTCACCACGCCTTAGCCGAAAGTAATGGTAAGTTGTTCCTCGTTCGACGCGCGAATTAGTAAGATAAATGAATTTCTTGATCGATTTCCGTTTGGAAGGAAAAGAAAGTCGACGAGAAGTACGATGAACATTTCAAGAATGGAAGTAAATTCGGTCACATTAGCGCAAAAAATGAAACCTCGCAGAAATCAATCAGTTCTCTTTTCCTGAACATATCCCTCCTCCTTATTAATGTTTTCAGAGCAATTCTCTCGCTTTTACTCTTCATCATCCAATTCATCATCCATTAATCTTCCTCCGTTGCCTTCATCTTAAATCTCCTTTCTATCTCACTTTCCTCTATCACCTTCTGATTCATCCCAATTCTCTAATTATCCAGTCATCCTCTTACCGTCCTTTCATTGCCGATCGCTCCTCCTCTACACCCGTTATTAGCTTCTTCATTTCCTCTATGCATTTCATTTTTTTTATTCTCGCCGAATATCTTCTTTCTTCTTCTCCTCCACGGCACTTATTATCATTCATAATATCTCTATTTTATTGTGTTCATAGATTCCTCTTTCTTCTCGGCTTATCTCCTCTGTCTCATATCCTTTCTTGTTATTCTTTCTTATTCACTTCAACAGTTATTTCGTTGTCGCTCATTCATCCTTCTTCGATATTCAAAACTGTCTTACCTCCTCAACCAGTTCCTATATTTCTCTCTCGTCATCATCTTTCTTCCATTCATTATTTTATCTTCATTCATTATCAATCCGAATCTAATGCATTTCGATTTTTCTCCTCATCCATTCTCTTCATTCGTCTGCTTCCTTTTATTTATTCCTTTTTTCCTCACTCATTCCTTTGCCTTACATTCCCTTTCAGTTATTTTAAGATAACATGAAAAAACAAGAAAGGAAATTTCCTCTCCGTTCTTACGCGTTTCATGACATTTTCTGCTGGTTACTTTTTATTGTCTGTGTTTGCTGATCGAAACACTTTTATATGATTACGATGTAATGCTGTGCAAAGTAAGATATTGTTCACTGCTTCTGAAGACTTCATTTCCTCATACAATATATTCCAATTACAATTATTTTTTTTCGAATCCAAAAAATCGGTCTCTACTTGAGGTGGTTTTCTATTCTGAAGAATAATGAAAAGACTTTTCCACAGAATCATTCTTTCTGCCATTTCTTTTTTGACTCCTTATATATTTGCATTTTATGTTAGTCTGAGTAGCGACTAAATTGAGTTATAATTTGAGAAATCGTCCCTCATATACTTATCGTAGAAAGTTTATGAACAAGATAAAGAGCATTATTCTCTTATGTCTATTTTTTTTAATAAATGGCTGATTTTTGTCCGTTTCTTCGCGAATAATCAAGTTTTCTCTGCATCCTTATATTTTCAAGTTGCCGTGTTGTTGCATTTCTATTAATTTGTTTCTCCGTTAGGCAATATCTGTGCTTATTAGAATTACTTTTGCTAATTAAAGCGTGAACTTTGAAATTCACTGATATCATGTATAAAATGACTTCAGTAATCTATTGGAAATGTTACCTTGACTACAATTGCTCCGTGAAAAAGCGTATGATTTTCACAGCATATGATTCANTCTATTTTTTTTAATAAATGGCTGATTTTTGTCCGTTTCTTCGCGAATAATCAAGTTTTCTCTGCATCTTTATATTTTCAAGTTGCCGTGTTGTTGCATTTCTATTAATTTGTTTCTCCGTTAGGCAATATCTGTGCTTATTAGAATTACTTTTGCTAAATGTACTTTTATATTCTGCGCTTAATTTTCTGGTATGTTATATACTATAACTCTTCAAATTTTAGTTTAACTTTGAGTAGGTTTTGAAGGTTTTTCAAGCCTCCATTGCTGTGCCTTAGTCCGGTTGTGGTTTATTATTTCTTGAGAGCAGACACTTTTCACATCCATTAAGTTATTTTCTTCTTTGCACTTTCTATCGCTAACTCTTAAGTCCTTACAAACAGTCGATTTGACGTAAGAAGAGACTCCCCTAATAAAGATGCTTATTACTATTCTTTTCTAAATTCAATCCTCTTCGTTGCATAACTTTTTGCTCTCTTTCTATCCTTTATGTTATTCTTATGCGTTATCATCCTCAATTATCAACTCCTCTCCATCTTCACTTCTTTACCAATTTTTCCTCGTATCCTTGCATTCTCTCCCTCCTCCTATACATTCATATTCCTCGCCTTCCTCCCCCAACTCCATTCTTTCCCCTCTAATCCTATTCCAGCATCCTTTCTCATCTTTCCTCATCCATCTTCTCTCTGCGTCTAATCTCTTCCCCTACTAATCCCTCCTCCTCACTCTCACACCTCCTCTTCTTCTTCCCATGGGGCACATCTCGGGATCTTTCAGAACACGCCTCACCCACACACACGCACACACACACTCAGACATCGAGACACCCACGCCTCGCCTTAAAAGGCCGCCGACATTGCCCTACCCAGCCTCTCACCCAGAGGAAACCACACACGCATTCCACTTTCCCGCTCCGCGCACACACATTCACCGATACCTCCCTCACTCCCACCTGAGCTATGCCGAGAGAAAAGTTTTTTCCACCCGTCTTTTTATCACATGGGTTGGTAGACCTGGGAATAGCGTATCGCTCCCACTTGCTTCGCACTAACAATGGCAGCGTGTAATTGCTGACGCCCTTTGAGCCCAAATATTTTTTCTCCATTTCTAAGATCCCGAAAATGCTGTCTTTATTATATCCCGTCGTTGGTTTTATTTTTTCTCTTCTCGTCGGCCTCCTATGCCCTGGGTAATAAAACTGACGCCCTTACTCTATGTCTGTGGAGTGAAAATATATAAGAGTGTTACTCTTAATGTGTATTTGTAGAATCGCTGATGAGAGTTTTATTTCACTCTGTGGGCTTTCGCTGATGTCGATCGTTGAAGTCTTTTGAGGACGCGGCAGTAAAAGCGGCCTGTGTTTGAACATCATTAAGAGAATCCTCTCTGGAAAAGAGAGTGGAAGATACAAAATGTTAAACGAAACTGGTATAGGAAGAAGTGATGTCGGGGGTTTTTGCCGTCCACGGGAGGGAGGAAGCAGGTTTTAACTTGTCAGTGGAATGTAGAGGGGGATGAATTATTTAAGAAAACATTCCATCGATAACGAATATTATTTGACCAAAAAGAAAGGTGGATATATGTCGTGATATTTTTTGTTTGTTTTTACCATGCAACAGAGTAAATTGCATAACAAATGTTAATTACCTTTTTCTGGGATCTCGAATGCGATGCAACCAGCTGACTTTCGCGCGATAGCTGTCCGTAAAGAAATCAATGGATTAAAAATAATCAATTTAATCCTAAACATCTTAATAATTATGTTCCTGAATAAGAAGAAATCAAGGCCTATGGTCTACGTTAAAATGTGGTATCGTGAAGTCGCTCGGCAAATCTGGAATAAGCTTGGTGGTCGTTCATCAGGATACTAAATGCTTCGTAGAGTTCTTCTCTTCTAAAACATTTTCTCGAGTGATTGGGTGTAAATTTTGTTGGAAAAAATCGTATATTAAAGAGAAATTGAAATTTGAATGCAAAGTTTTCCGAAAATTGAAGTGAGACCAGTTCTGCAACTAACTCCATTGGCATCTGCCCTCAAAGTGGAAGGCATGGGTTCGAATTCCGATCTCGTCAGGCTTTTTCATCTCCGTTAACCTTCAGGGTTTCATCTCTCATTTGATATCAATGGCATTGGTTTATGAGAAACTTTTCGTGCGTTTTCATCTCGTTTTCATGTATCTTTATGGTAGCATGCTATTTTAGCTCATGAGACAGACTACCATAACCATTCTTGCTCATTAGCTTATTCTGTCAGCATTTGATCTATGCTATCCTTTCGATGTTTCGGCCATAGATACTTCACGTAAACAAAGCTCCAAAAATCCATTCCATTATCTCATTATGGTAGTTTTCCTGCGGCAACTAGTTGTGTCTACAACACCTGCTTCTATATTCCCAAAAAATGTAGATCTTTTAGAGGCAACCAGAAGTCGTCACGTCTACAAACGACACACTCCACCCAAAGAATTTTCATCAGCCACACGCCTAAAGGCGTCTCACTGGGTACATATGTAGATAAGTGGTAGATGAAGACTAAAGCTGAGAGCGGTTACCGGGAAGAAAGCAGCCGCTCAAACGCCTTTGTCTCGAGAAAGACCTTTTCTGTGTGTTTGGCGCGAACGAGCTGCGCTTCATAACGCGGGGACGCTAAAAACACAGAAGAGCGCGACGCGAGGGCGACTCCGCAATCAGATTCTTCGTTTCCCCACTCCGAGGATCTCACAGGTTGCGTCCTCTTTCTCAGACCTTCCCCTCTCGGACACTCATAAAATTCCTCAACCAGATTCTTTCCGCCGGTCGCTGTAAACGAGAGGAATTCCTAAGTCCGCGGTGGGGCAGATATCCTTACGCCTTTATTTAGACTAAAAAGTCAATTACGGCGCGTTCCGCGTAAATTCGAACGTCGCGAAGAACAGAAGGAAAATGGGAAGAGACGCAATTTTTTATTTATTTGCGCGTCGCACGCTCGTGTTATAGAGACGTGATCGCCGCTTGGGGAAACCGTCCTTTCTAAACTGCCGTCTTAAGAGGAATCCATTCAAAAGCGCCCCCCATTCCTCTCACTCGTTTTATTTCCTCTCTCTTGCCAGAATCACACCTCTTCCCCCTCCATCAATCTCTCTCCCTGCCTCTATCCATCTCGCTCGATTTCTCTCTTTCCATCCCACTTCTCCGCCTTCAGTTTCACAGCATCTCTCCACAATCCCTTCGGTTCCGCTCGCTCTCCTCTTCGACTATGTTTCTCGGACTTTTGGGTCTCACGGATCCCATTTGAGCTTAACCTACTGCTCTACACTCCCTCTTTCGTACGCATTAAATTATTTGCGGTAATTATTGCTCACATAGCATCCGTTCTAAAACCTCATAGGATTTTGTGGGTTTTCCAAAACTTTTATGAGTAGCATATTGGGTACGAACGGAAAGTATCACCAACTGTCGACGGAGAATTTTCGCTATTAGATGCTGAGGTCGTGAATTTGTTAAGATTTGTATTATTAAGACTATTTGAAAATCTTTGATGATGCCAAAACTTGAGCTTGTCTCAAGTTACTTTCCATCGGTTAAAACTAGGATGTCCTGATTAAAACAAAATCAGTTTTTAAATTTTCGAATGCGTCTCCACCGTATGGGTCCCTAACCTGCATATTCAAGGAAAGGCCCTACTTATGGCACGCAATCGCTTAAATAAACACATTGCAATTGAAAAATATGTAAATACGAAATAATCGATGTGTGATTCTTACTTCTAATTATTACCACAGATAACTCATAAGAGTGGAATTTTACTTTAACAGGAGCTAATCTTGTGTTCTTTCTGTTGCATAACATTCTGATTGACTTTTAGTACTCCAAGCGTTTATATCAGCTCAATTGTTTTGTAGTTCAACGTAAACTTCTATAACCCTCACATTCCTTAATTATCGAACCTCTGAGCCAAAGAATCCAAATGAGGCCGCGGATTAAAAGCCCGGCTGTAGCTGCTTCAGTTTGCTTCATTTGAGCAAAATAATCGGTACTTTTGGTAGCAAATGCTTAAAAGTATATTAACCACCACGAATTAAACTGAATGAAAAATATTTCAGATAAAATTATTTTCTGTATTTCCGTGAATCTTCGTAGAATCCCTTCAAATTGAGATCGACCGACAGAGATTCATAAATACTTCCATAAAAACCCCTGTGCTGGAACTCTCAGTCTTTAAAATTTTCTCTCATCTCAAGTAATACTCGTATTTCCTCACTCTCATCTCAAGCATTGCCGGTCTCGCGGAGGAGTAGGGAGTCAGCCTGATAGCCTAGTAACACCGGGGTCCCATCTAGGAATCCTAGTAAAGCCATGGTCGTTTGTGTTCGTAACTTGAGAAACGTCAATTGTAAGAAAGGTCTTTGGAGACCAAAATTTGCCAAATAAAGTCTTTAATTACAATTATTAAGTAACATCACACAAAATACGAATCAATAGATGTTATCCATGCAATGTTGTAACCTTTTATAATACTATTCATATGAATAATAATGTAATACTATTCATACTATTTTTACTATTCATATTGAATTCATCTACATCTACGTACACATACTACGTCTTTCAACGTGTGGCATTCACAAATTAGTCTCCAATTTATCTTTTCACTGAAGCATTTCGAGGCATCTACTTTTAGTAACTCCGTCTCTCCTTCACTTTATTGGAATACTTTTGAGGTATTGCTGTAAGTCTTAGTCTTCTTAAGAACAATTAATATTATATTTAAAAGTGCTACGACTACTAAGGTCATTTTGTACCCCTGTACTAGGACTGCTTCCACCAAAGGCGGACGTGAAACCCACTTGGCTTTTCGGAAGCCCTTCTTAAGAACAATATTTCCGTTTTTCATTACGTAAAGTGACTTGCGACATGGAGGAGTAATATATATGGTGAAGATTTTCAGTTGGACCACTTACGAATGTATTTTTAAGCATCGCTAAATGAAAGCAACGGGCCTTGATTTCCCGTTTGAGTAACTCATAAAAAGAGATATTTTGCTTTGGAATAGTTTGTGTTAAAAGAGAAATACCCACTCCGGCAGGATATTGTAGTCGCAAACATAAATATTGTTGGAAGGAATAGGATTTAGGAGCGATGTGATTTCAAAAGATTTGTTTGTGTCTTGCAGCTAAATTGCGAATAAATCCAGTCCATCCCAAGGAAAACCCGACGTCAAAAAAGTCTGACACGACCAGCACTCGAACCTATTCTCAAGTCGTTTTGGGAGACTTGGGTCGGATGAATTCACTATGCCCTTGCGTAAAAAGGGCCTTCGTGGACGAAACCACAATGCCCTTGCCTGCAAAGTTTCCCAAAACGGCTTGAGAATATTTGCTGGCTTGATAGCTTAATAAGATGAAGCATCTTCCCAGAAAGCGGAAGATTCCAGATTCCTGGTCTTGTCAGACTTTTTTCATGACCATTTTCCCTTGGGATTTTTCCTAGTTGCCCTCTTAACGTGAAAAGTCACCTTTGCCCTTATCCTTGTCTGAAGTCCAATCTTGTTTGGACGACATTATTGCAATTAGGAATTATTATTAAACGTTGCCACTGAGTATTTCAAATATCAAACAGGGATATTTTGTATGATCATTTGAATATAGCTGAGGACGAGCACGATACGCGATAAGAAAATGAAATAGTACCACCCAACTAAAGAAGCCTTACGATGTCGATTTCAAGATATTTTATCAATCGAATCCTTTAGAGGACCTTTGGAATAAAGGGAACTTTCTGAAAGATTCCCTCGAGTTATAACTCAGAGTTGAGTTTCCGTCCAACCCTGAGTTCATCCAAAACCAAATTCCGAAAACTTAAATTTCTTTTCCCTTAATTTTCACTGTTTTCGCTGACTTCGGTTCTCACGTCACTGGGGTTCCGGATAGCCCTGCGGGGAACCCCTTTGACTTCGGTGAAAGCGGTCCCGGGTTTGTTTCCCGGTGGTGGCCTACGTGCGAAATGACCTTAGCTGTCGAAGCACTTTTAAAAATAATAACACTACTTTACGAAATGAAAAATTGCGTATAATTTTGCGGAAGTGTATTTCGCATTCCACTTTCTCTTAATTTCATCTGAGAGAGTGATTTATTTAATATCTCTTCTTTCGAATCCAATTCCAATATCGTGGAATTCGTTGGAAGCGTACCTGTCTGCCGGGCAAACAAACTTATAAACCCTTCCCTTATAAACTTTTGCTTCCAAATTATGGCCATTCCATCCATCTTGTATTAGAGACCTTAAAACCGTGTCCCACAAGACTGTTACCGCAACGTCCATCCACGAATGGCACACCCGCAAGCTGTCTTTGGTGCTACTGCCCGTTTGCTAACGTCTCCGTTCACCTTTTTCCCCATCTTCTGTCGTCGCCCTTCGACCTCTCTCCCCGTCCTCCCCAACAATCTAAAGTATCGCTCCTTATTCCGCCCTCTCGTGTTTGCCTTCCAAGATTCCTTTACCTCAACACACGAGATTTTCCGACGCGGTTTTTAGCACGTTTCTCCTTTAGGAAAAAACGTGCTTACCTTATCGTTATGTCTGTCTGACGAGTGTCTGTTGTCTGTGGGCACGATTTATAAGCAGCTATGCGACGGATGAGAGGAAAAGGCTACGTTTGGTCAATAGCTGAGGACGAGAAGGAAGACAGTGGTGTCCAAATAATTTTCGTTGCTCTGGAAGTCACCATCTAAAGATCAATCTTCCGAAAATCGAGGCCCTTTCTTTAGAATCAGCGCAATAATTTAATCAGTTCTAAAAGCACGCTTTTAGTTTACGGAAAAATGTTTCACGGAACAATGAAAAAAAATATTGCAAAACTAGACAATGGTATAATGGTGACCGCGATTTAAATACATGGCATTATTACGACACTGGGTCGTGAATTTGTAACTATTTCTGGAGTGTTTAGCAGGAAAATGGTTTTTCCTTTTTTTAAGTTACCACATTGCGTGAGCTTCGCCCAATTAGTATCCTTCCCTCTCTTTCGAAGGACCTCGAACGTCTTGTTCATCAACAACTAACTAGATATATGACCACAAATGATCTCTTCGATCATTATCAGTCTAGCTATAGACAACACCATAGTACAACCACAGCCCTTTTAAAGATCACTGACGACATCAAGATTGCAATGGATAATAAAAAAATTACCATTCTAGTGCTTCTCGATCTCAGCAAAGCTTTTGAATCTGTGGACATTGATCTACTATTAGCAAAACTGAAACTATTAAATCTCACGAGACCCGCCCTATCTTGGTTTGCGTCGTACCTCACTCACCGAACTCAAACCTGTTGTGTCAACGGTATATACTCCGCTATTAAAGACATATATCATGGCGTACCGCAAGGTTCAGTGCTTGGACCATTACTCTTCTCCATTTACTTACGCAATATTTCCACCAATCTCTCGTCTTCCTCTTATCATTTGTTCGCGGATGACTTACAAGTCTACGTTTCCACCGAACCTAAAAACATTTCTCTCGCCATTAATCAATTAAACTTAGATATTAGCCACCTCAGCTCTTGGCTAAAATCATTATCGCTAGAAATCAATCCCATGAAATCTCAAGCCATTATTTTCGGATACCCAAAAACACTCAACAACATAAATCTGGCTATGACGCCAAAAATAACAATAAATAACTCAGAACTTCAATATTCCAGCTGTGTTAAGAATCTCGGTATTCAAATTGACCAATCACTTTCTTGGATACCACAGGTCACCGAAGTCACTAGAAAAGTCTACGCCGCCCTTCATGCTCTCAGAAGAATGAAAAATATCATTCCATTTAAACTCAAAAGGATCTTAGTTCAAACGCTAATACATCCTCTCTTAGATTACGGTGACATAATAATCAACGAACTTCCAAAAACCGCAGCGATTAAGTTAGACCGTGCACATAATCAAGCGGTTAAATTCATCTTTAATTCAAAAAGGTATGACCATATCACTCCCTTATTGCAGCGACTATCATGGCTGCGGCTCGAGTCAAGGCGCAAGCTTCACACCCTCACTCTCGTCCACAAAATCTTAAGGGGTAATTCTCCTTTCTACCTGTCATCCTACTTCCACGCTTTAAACTCTTCGCACAATCTAGCAACACGCTCCAACAACAAACTAACGATACAATGTCACAGAACCGACATGGGCAGCAAATCCTTCCTCATTCACGGTGCCAGATTGTGGAATACAATCCCGCATAGTAACCTAACCGAGATATCACCATCCTCTTTCAAACGCTTAATATCCAAACATCTCTTCAATACGGAAAACCAGTGCATTCCTTCATCGCAACATCCACGTTAATCTCGCCATGTCACGATCAATACACTACAACTAAAATTAAATCCCATTCAGGAAAACGATTACGGGCAGGAATTTTTCGAATTTCTCCATTATTCCAGGAATAAGATGACATAACAATTCACCATAACTCTTTATTAAAACATACTGTTCTTTTCTTCCATGAATACAGCATCTCATTCCCATCAATCCAAGATTCTCTACTCATGACCAAATTTAGACTTTCCTTATCAATATTCTACCTTATCCTCTTCACTTCCGATTTAACTTTAATTACTACGCCTCCTTTCTAATATCACGTACATACTTATGCATGTGGGATATATTATCTTATACGTTAGATCAATTGAATCGTATACTCTCCCTTTTCTTTCCTCTCTTTTCAGTTTTCAGCTGTCGACGTCAGAAGAACATATAGTTCGAGCTGCCAGAATTATCAGTGCACTATATTTAATTTTTTTTTTATCTCTGTGTTTTCGCGGGTTTTTTTCGCTCCCCTTCTTGTGTGGGCGTTTTCCCGCATCGTGGGTTTTTCTCTGTAAACCTTCAGTTGAGGAGTTTTTTTTCCCACAACCCAAATCTTTTTATTTGTATTTATCTCTTACTTTGTGTTATTTACTTTTTTACTTTCTTTATTTTATTTTTTTAAATGTTTTTGTTAATTTAGGTTTAGCATTATATAATATTAGATTACTTTTAGATTAGTATTAATTCACCATATATGTTAGTTGTAAGTTGAATTTATTTGAGTAATTCTTTATATCAATGACTCAGAGGTTAGGTGTAAGAGAGGCCCATTGGGCCTAACCTCGCCGTAAGGGTGAAATAAATAAATAAATAAATTGCAAAGTTGATGATCCTAATTCAAATTAAAGATACTAGAAATAAAAGTGATAAAACTTCAATAAAAAAGCCTTACTACCCAAACATTAAGTGAAGCTTGTATTGATAAACTACACGTATCAAGCCTTGGGCTCCCGAATCGAATGAGTCAATGGGCAAATGGGAAACGTGCCCAGTCCACCCGGCCTCCGCAATAAAGCAACACTATTGTCGAGTAGCTTGTCCCAAGCTAGGACCATTCTAACCCTTATGCTTTACTCTTCCATATTCTTTCATCAAAAAGGAGATATTATTAATGTGATACCCATCAGCCCTTGAAAAATATTTCAATAATTTAAACAATTCCGATTCATGGATCGTTATTTTTCGAAGATATCCTGGATGCGTCTAAGTATTGTTTTCGACGAGTGTTTAGGCGAAAATTGTCACAAACACATGCGCGATGATAGTCTCCATTTCCAAGTAATTTGTGAACAGAACCAGAAAACATACTCTTTGGTATCCATCATATCTTATAATCAGAGACTTTTTAGTTATTGTCCGCCTTTGTATCCCTTCCTCTATGGCCATCCTATGTTTCTTTAACACAAATATAGACAGCTACTGGGAAATGAACCCGGCAGGTGACCCGTGGTACTTGCCATCTTACTCCCGGATCTTTCTAAGCACAATTCGTCGTTCTATTTCTAATTAACCGCATGGTCATCTAGAGCCTTTCTCTTCTTAGATAATTCCTTCGATGAAGTTGTAGCAATACACATGCTAGCTTTACCAGGAGATAGTAACTCGAGTGACCATAAATCTTATTTTATTACATGCGTGTATCGTAATATCGTGATTATTCAAACAGTTCTTGTTTCTAACCAAGAGATTTTTCTTTCCTTCTGATCACGTGAGCTCTGGATCTTTCTTTTCTTCGCTGAACGGATACATGTTCTTCAGATGTATGACAACGAATGATTCAGATAGGGAAATTTAGATTTACAAGATCCCAGTACCTTGATGTAAAATCAGGGATACTATAGAAGTGAATATAATGAAATGTTAGCGGAGTTCGACAAATTATCTCCACATTTGACGCTTCATCAGTTCATCTTTACTGTCCTTCAATGTCTATTACACGACTTATTCAAGAGGAAACGGAGGTTAAAATATATGGAGGCAAAGGAGAACTTAAGTATGGACAAACTTGTCTATCTTACGACTTAACATTACTTTCTTTCGACATTTATAAATGCGCATGGTTGGTACCTTGGTACAGGGTTTTCTTCAATTCCTTGACTGAGCTTTTAATTTTTATCTCAAGCAAGCAAAATTCACTGTTACGAAATCACTGGCCTAAAACTGATCTCTTCTGGATATTATGATAAGGTTAAGAATTCATTTACGCTGCATTGGTTCATACTAAATATTATTGAAATTCTTCTCTTAATGACGATAGTTAGCACTACCGATACGGATGTACAGAATCGTAAAGTTTGCTCATAATAAATTTGAAAGTGCAATGTTTATTTTTAATTTAATACATGCGCGGAGGAGAGCGCAATAATGAGTAGCGACTGTCAATATTGACACGGAATAAAAACATTCAGTTTGCGTAATTCTTCCAACACTTTAACCTTAAGTTGGTAACGCTGAAAAATCCTCAGTAGTTTTACGAGGTCATTTTCATGAAGAATGTTGAAATTAAATAATTATTAATAAAAAACAAATGCGAAACGCTTGGATAAAAATATAGCATTTAAAAACTCAACTGCTCGTTCAAAAATTCCAATATGTGCTTACACATCTAAATATTTCAAATTCATAGGAAAATATTTCTCATTTTTTTAACACCGCTTTTATTGTAAAATGTACTACACATTTCGACTTCTTGCGATTGTATTTAGAAAACGAAAAATCTGTTAGAAAAGGTGTCATAATCGAAGAAAAGGCTAGCGGGTGCCCACAAATATTCTATATGTGCCATTGTTGAACCTTCAGTATTTAATTAAAAGCAAACTTATCGTGGTTGATACACGCGGCAGCGATTTATATATGACTTTTTAGTAAATTTACTCTTTATTTATAGAAATATTAATCTTTGTTAATGGCTCCCTCCAGAATTTTTAGTGCAGTCAGCGTTTTTACTAATGGCATTTCCTCCAATGCGAGGGAAACAATCGTTCGATCAAAAAGTCCCCCGTAATATTCATTAAATTTTCCAAATGAGAGATTTCCCGGGGAAGAGATCCATCTCTGTCACGAAGATTCTAATTCCCAGCTCCACTTCACTCGTCTCTTTTTCTTTCTCTTTCCTTTAGCAAAACGGTCCAGCGCATTTTCAAATGAGGGCCAGCTATCGGACATTTTTCACGCATCTTGGCTCGATACATCTTTTCGGCCAGCCTTGTTATTTTCAAAAAGACCATTAACGTTATCTGGACTGCCGTGAGACGTGGATGGAGGGGGAGGAGGAGGTGCCTAAAAATGTGCCGCGAGGGTGTTAAATGAAGAGTTTTTCAAGAAGGGCGAGGGAAGAGCTCACAGGAGAGAAGCATTCAGCTGTTTCCATGTTCCGGAGGCAACTGGGGTCGTTTCAGTCACACCTCGACACATCAGATAAAAATCCTCACCTCGACCAAGTAATTCTTTCGGAGGACAGCTCGTTTAAGTTTCCGCTGCTTCGGAGATTTCAACGGTGGAGTAGAAATGTGTCGTCTGTAGCGCTCTCGGTCATACCTTTGCCTGGATGAATCCTTCGAAGATTAGCGGATCAGTAGCGGATTCGGAGAGGGGGCGAAAACCCCTTGTTAATTCCTTTCTGAAAGCTATTTCTCTAGTCCAGTGGTGGGGAAACTTTTTTCTTTAGGAGACCGCAGTTACCATTCAGTCGCATTAAAAACCATTATCGGCATTTAAAATAGTTATTTAAAGCACTTGAGTTGAATTGCTGGCGTTCAAAAATTGTCGATGGAAAAGACGTTAAATAGCCAAGTAATCCTAAGAAGAATACTTAACATTTTATTTTTATTTGAAATGACAAGTGAGATAGGGAGACGAAATTATTTTAAGGCGTGAATTTGTTTCATGAAGTGATGAAAAAGTCGCAGAAGAACGCCGATTCTCAAACATGCGATTACTCTTTATAATCTTAGAAGATATCACAAAAATGGCTTGATCGCTGTATTTTTTAGGAATTATATTTTTTTTCAGAATTTAGTTTTTAATAAGACTATCGAAACATTAAGATAAGTTAATTCAGCCTCCGTTCTACATCCACACCAAATTTGGTAGATTTCTCTCTAAAAAACATATTATCACTTAAAACCCGAACACAGGTAATTGTCCAAAGAAAATGGTTCTAATCATTAACCTGCCGAAAAGCTGTGCCGTCGCGGGGTTTCATAGGTAATTTTTTATAACGTGATGGATTTTACATTGTTAATTTTCATTTTTTCCCTCAGCTTTACGTAATTTTGTTCTTCCCATCAGTTTCAACCCAGAAACACCAAAAGGATATTAAAGGATAAAGTTTCCTAATAATAATAATCTTTTGATTTTATCGAGTTATGTTATTACATCTCTTCCCCGCACATGTTGTAGAATACTTTTCATGTGCCTTTTAGTCCTCGGTTCGATCCTAGACGAGGAAAATGTTTCCCGTGAGAAATACAGGTGAAGTTCACTTTCACCGGTTGCGAGCTTCATTTATTTTGGAAAATTAAATTAGAAAGAGTCATTGCACGGAGTAGAGACAAGTGCCGTAAGAAAGAATTGAGACTTCTTATCCTATCGTCGATTATAGGTTTCGGGTCCAAATAAAGCACATTTCGATAAAATATATGAGCATTTCGTCAAAATTCATCATTATTGATCATCATTACTGCGGAAGCTACCTATCTCTTGAAAGTTTGCACAATGCGAATGTTAAGCTCAATTATCCAGAAAATAAATGTATTTTTTTGGAATTTTTTTCGTTAATGGCTAATTTTTACATAAACAATTTCGGAATTTCGGCCTTTTCTTATTTAGGTTTAAAGCTTTTAGAATAACGTTAAAAATATTTAATTAACAAAAACTCTTCCTTTTCCTATCTATTTCCATAATAATTATGAGTACACATTTTAAAAAATGAACGCAAAGAAATCATAAGAGAATAATGGAAGTGGTGGAGGATTCGATTTTCGCTTATTTTCCTCCGTTACTATTATGGAACAATGGAAAGAGGACGATGAAAATGAATTCTCTTTGCACCAACGGTCACGAGGAATGCAATTTTGGGTTCATTTATTGCTAAAGGTGAAGAAAAAGGAATTTAAAAAAATTCGGGTGGTATGCAACCCGTCGAGCATTAAACAAATTCTTATTTTTTTATGCATAAAATTTTTTTTTAATTAGCTAGGTGGAAAAACGTAATTAATATCATGATAAAAACACATGAAAAAAGAAATTATTAACCCGAAGGATTTCCTCAGTAGAGGGGGGTGGGAAGTATAGATCCCACTGCTCTCTTAAGGGTTAAGTCGAGTTTGTTTATTTACTCTCAATTTCCATTTAAATACGCTATGGAATAGTACTTTAAGGAGTACACCGTGATATATCAATGGCTCTTTTCCCGAATTTAAACTATAGAGAACTTTTCGGTTAAGATTTCATTTACAAAATGATAACTTTCAAAAATCGCTCAGAAAATAAGTGCCTTCAATTCCCGTTTGGTACGTATATTTTACTTTATTAATATTTACAAATACTTAAGTAATGAACTAGATTTTGCTTGCTAAAAGGTGCTATGGAATCTACGTATCATAGTTATTGCTTTGTATCATGAGATGATTGAACGGATAGTAGCGTAGTTGCATTTCTAAAATCTGCTTCGCCAGCTAAGGTTATTTTGCTTATATTATAATTCATTTGCTATTCATTACGATAATTACTTTATTGTCGCTGCTATCTCAGACACTGGCTCTCTTTCGTAGGGTGCAGACGTATTGAGCACTTGCGGTAACCATTTGGGCAGTTGGAGGTTTGGATTTCTTTAATTCGGAATTGAGTGGCCTTTACTGCTTTTCTTTGGATTTATTTTTGTTGCATTTTAATTTTCGTTTGTGTTGTCTCCGCTTGATTTTGTTTTTTTGTTCGCCCGCCATTCACTCACGGTCATTCACACACACACTCACTCTTACATTAATTCATAGTGCACTCATATTTTGAATTTTCCTTCCTTTTATTTTTCGTAATCTTTGTTTGTCTTCTTCGCTTTATATTTTTCTTTCATAGTCTCTACTTATTTCCATTTTCTGAGTTGCCATTTGCGTAGCTGGTGGTTTAAGTGTGGCTGGTTGTGTTTGGCGCTTGTGGTTTTGATTTGTCCTCTGTTTCTTTCTTCAATCAAATCAAGTTCATGCATTTTCACATTTTCCCCGTTGAGAAGCATCAGACACTTCAGTTAGTTTATAAATGAAATCTACAGGAATTAACCCAATATTTTGAAGACATGACTATTGTTCAATCATTGGTGCATAGCTATAACTTGAGTCCTTCTTTAGCGAATAATATTACGAATCCCGGAGAATGCAGCGGAGCTTACTGCTTTGGTCAACGAAATTCAAAATTTCCCGTTCTAGTCTCCTAGCTGGTAGTGAGGAATGGAGTCTTAACTTGGTTATAAATACAACTATTGCTTTCCCTACCGTTTGCGGCTGAAGCAATCCTCTGGTGGTCTTCAGAAGCATGTACATACTTTCCCTGAGGCATTCTGCAAAATACATATTTCATAATTTCACGCCAGGAAAGACCTTACGTCAACGATAAGGTTATTTTGCTTATACGCATGAGCCCGCAAAGGGAATCATTGAGCTTATACTTGGCTATGACCATCAATAAGGCACAGGGGCAGACGTAGGAGTGGACCTCAGCTGCTTCTCGCACGTCCAGCTCTATGTGGCACTCTCGTGTCTGCGAATCTAACATCCTGTTCGTCTACGCGCCGGGGAACATTATCTCAAACATTGTATATCAAGAAGTCCTTTGAGCAACAGCAGGTGACAGAACTAACACACGATTGAAATTCTTTTTTATCTCCGTTCCTGTTCTCCTGGAGCAGTTTTTATTTCATTTCAGTTTTGTCATTTCCTCTTTTGGTATGAATTTTTCGTTCTCATTTTCCATGAATGTATAAGGCACATGGGGGTCCACTTCGCGCCAATTGCAGGCTTACATTTGGTTGTTTATAGAATGTCCCCATTTTCAGATGCGTTGCCGCGTCATCTGAGGCCTTAATTAAAATCACCGCGTGGGAGGACAACTCACCCGTCTGAGGTAATCGCACTAAATGCGATCGACGCGAAATAAGCAACTCAAACGCCAAATTCTATAATTACGTGTCTGAGAAGGAGCGATGTTTTAAATTCCACTCTTCCTGGATTCGATTTCTTCGATTGCAGAGTTTAATCACTTATTCTCGTCTGACTAATTTATACCACTCGCACATCCGAAAAATGCGTACATCGAATGAGTTACTCAACGGCGGACCCTTGCTCGGCGGAAGGAACATCGGAGGGATGTCGTGTGTGGAACCTAATCCTCTCCTTGATTTAGAAGATAAAAATCTTCGGCTGCTTTCGGCTCTTTCCTTGCGGAGGAAATGTGTACTTTGCAGAAAGAAGCATTTTTTGCAACTTGGGTGTCGAAAGAAATGGCTGTAGACCATAGTTATTCCAAGTCACCGATTCGACTACGCGATATCTATAAACGGCTTTAGCTTCACAGCGCCACGAGAGAATTACCATCTCCTACGTATAATTCTTCGGCGAGTCAGTGACACCATTATATTCTCTGTATGCAAAATACTTCGGCAGAATTTCGCAGGAGATTGTCGCTTAACGTTATAAAAGAAAAACGCCTTCTTTCGCCCACACTTGCAAATCCACCGATGTAGCGGGTGTTTCCTGATATAGAATGTCTTACCTGAAATTCATTTATGTTTTTTTTCAATTTCACAATTTACATTGTGTGTGTATATATATCATCATCATCAGCCATATATATATATAATATATATATAGTTAAAATTAGGATTCATCGTACTTTTCTATTGAGAGTAGTACATAGACAATGGATTGAAAGGGAAAGAAGACTTCCATAATCCCATTTGAGCCAGAACATTCAGACAATTTGTTTCTGAGACGTTGTTCTGACTCAATGGATAGAACAATTGCCCTGGAAGTGGAAGACCCGAATTTGATTACCGGTCCAATTTAACTTTTTCATGTCCATTTTTCCTTGGTATTTTCCCTATTACATACTGACGTGCAAAATCACCATAACCCATTCCTTGCATTTTATCTATTAATTTTTATCGTCTCAAAGATCATTTATGTCATACAGACATACATTATGTCACGCAGGAGTGTGGCCGAGGGGAGTTTATGGAGTTCAGTCCCCCCCTTTGACTATTCAAGGGATAGATAGAGTTACAACAAAGACTTTAACACGTACCATTTAGTAATTATGATTACCGTATCCAGCACACGACCGAAATGTCAACCTCTTGAAGGCAATAATATATAATTATCGTTTCATTAGGAAATAAAAGTTTGGATATTACAACCGTGCATCTGTTTCCATTTTTATTATATATTGGATGTAATTTATCCCAATTATAATTAGCAAATTTTTGCATAGAAAAAGGAAAGAAATAAGCATTACACATATTAATTTTCGTCCAGGAATACCCAAAGAATAAACGGACTAGAAAAAGTCTGGGAGAGTGGACCAAGGATTTTCTACTCTCCTGGAAGACACGTTCGTTTATTCCTTTGTTTTCTCTCTTTTTCTCTCACATCTTGCTGAAGTCCTCTTGGCTAAATCTATCGTCTTCAGTGGTTCAGCTATTATCTTCATTCATAATTTTTAGACAACAGATGATAGGATAATGGGTAAAGGGATTTATTCAAATCCTTCCTTGCTTCCTTTTTTGAGTAAAAGGGCGAATCTTGCGTGACTCCTGGCCTTGGGGATTCTTCCTTGTCACATGCTATTAGTGGACAAATAAGCAAGAATTGTTGCCATCTCCTCCATTCAGCCAATACTCCATCTGCTCTTCCAGTTTTTTCCATTCTTCATGTGTTTCATCTCTACTTTTACTCCTTCGTGAGTTTTGACATTTTTCTTGGTTCTTCTCTTCAACGTTCCAGTCTTCTTGTATAGGTTGCTAAAGTATTTTGCTACTTTCCTCAGAATTATTTATCTGTTATAAGCTATTGTACCATCTTACAACTTTGCATTCACTTCCAGTGCTGAAGTTGCTCAAAACTTCACAGCTATCTGCTGAGTAGAATTCTTTTATCAATGTGTAGTCTATTCCATTTTTCATTTCATTGGGACATCTCCGGACACATTTTCCTTTAGGATTCTTCTTGAAGTGTTTCTTAGTTTCGTATCGGTGCATGAATTTGATCTGGAACTTTATGTGCATTAACTTGAGTAAAGTTATTTCCGCGTCTCGTTTGATATGATTATTATTTATCGTTTTCTTGAAAATCCTGTAAGGTCCAATCAGTGTGGTTTTTATCAAATTTTAAAATTAATATATGTCCCATCTCAGTATCATCATGAGACTGATTTGCCAAACGGCTTATTGGTATAATTTAATATATCTAAGGCGTATTATCTTTGACAGCCATTGCCTCGAGATATTATCATTGCATATATTGCAAGTAGACAAAAGTCAGGTGGCAACATTGTCATCATCACATACATAAAACTACACATGTACATACTTTCCCTGAGGCATTCTGCAAAATACATATTTCATAATTTCACGCCAGGAAAGACCTTACGTCAACGATAAGGTTATTTTGCTTATACGCATGAGCCCGCAAAGGGAATCATTGAGCTTATACTTGGCTATGACCATCAATAAGGCACAGGGGCAGACGTAGGAGTGGACCTCAGCTGCTTCTCGCACGTCCAGCTCTATGTGGCACTCTCGTGTCTGCGAATCTAACATCCTGTTCGTCTACGCGCCGGGGAACATTATCTCAAACATTGTATATCAAGAAGTCCTTTGAGCAACAGCAGGTGACAGAACTAACACACGATTGAAATTCTTTTTTATCTCCGTTCCTGTTCTCCTGGAGCAGTTTTTATTTCATTTCAGTTTTGTCATTTCCTCTTTTGGTATGAATTTTTCGTTCTCATTTTCCATGAATGTATAAGGCACATGGGGGTCCACTTCGCGNTTTTTGTGACCCTTTGTTCTAATATTGAATTCATGGTCATTTTTCCCCAAAAAAGGAGGCATTATCCTGTCTCGCAGGTCATTCCACGATGGCTCACCGGTGTATATCTGCTACATACAAGTTAGCCTATTGATTTCTCTCCTATCACTAACCAATTCAGTACTTTTAGCATTTCAGTTACACTATCTTCGATTCTAGATCGTCCTATTACATACCTTGCCTCTTTTTTCTGAACCTTTTCCAATTTTAGAATATAATTTTTGTGAAAAGGATCCCATACCGTCGAAGCGTACTCCAACAACTGTAAATGCACGGTAACTTCAAAGCGTTCATTTACGTTTACTCGTATAAAGACTTAGAACTATATAATAAAAAGATACAGTTCACATTATTGAAAAGAAGTGAAAAGTTGAACAATCCGTTTTAAATCTATTTCCTATTTTTACTTTCTTCCTCTGTAAATAATTAAACTTTTTTCTAGGTAATATTCCTCGGTTAAGTTTCCGTCATTTTGTCGGTTTTATGCATTTAAGGTGGATACAAATCTTGTGGAAATTTCTCTTGCTTCAATTCTCCGCCGCACAAATATCTCTGCAGACACCAACAAATACCACTTCTTTCCTTCCGCCCGCAGACAACTTAAAAACGTACATTTGGTGTTCTTTTTCAGGAGTATGACCTTTCGGAGGCTCAGTCGTGCAAACTCGATCGTAGTCGCGATTCAGTGGTCACGCATACAGGGCAGACAACAAATAAAAGAGATGCGCACTTTAAGAAGCCGCAGAGGTCGAAACCTGCGACCCATCCGAAGGGACAAGGAAAAGGAGCTGTCAAAACCCTTAGGATTAAGTCCTACGAAGTATTTCAAACGGCACCCGGCCAACACTCTCCCGACAACAACTCTCTTGAAGATGCCTTTCCAGTGTTGCCGATGACTAAGACAATGGCTGGACAGATCACTTGTACTAATATGAGACTAAATGATGAAGAGAGAACGTAACCATTGAAACTCATCGATCTTATTTATCATTTTATCGACACTCATATTGCTTTTATTAATGTGAGGATGTTAATTTTATCTGGTAAATCCAGAATTTAATATCTTCAATTCGATATACGCATTCTTCCACTTATATTCAATGTAAAGTAAAGTAAGTAAATGATGCAACAGGGCAGTTTCAGTATGTTCGAGTTTGTATCGAGTCTTGACGCAACCTGATGAAGAAAAACCTTGATTAATGTCTTTTACTCGTATGAGTTACTCGTACTTCATGGGTTTGACTCGTTACTTTATATTATGCAAAGTATTGAATGAAAATTCCATTTTCTTTCTCGAAATCTTGTTGAGTTTTTTGAAAGACTCAGAAAAAACAAATAATGAATACAATTTTGAAGCTATGTTTTCTGCCATAATTTATCATTGGAACGTCGGATAGTAGTAACCAACGGCATAAACTAGGGTTGAATACCATTTTCCAAAGCAAAGGTAAAAAGGTGGATCAAATACTTTCTTTAATAGCCTTCCGTCTTCTACAACTTACCTGAAATTTAATCCGTTCCGCATTAAAAATACTCGAACTAATTCCTCCGATTTATGTACTGAATTACTGGTTTCCGGAGATTTAGTCTGCATTGGATCATTAAGTCGACACATCTATGTCGAAGACTAGTACAGCGTGAGCCCTTGTCTATGTCTATTGTCTGTCTCGTATCATTTCTTATACCCTATGTCAATTGTCTCGTATCATTTCGTGATAACTGTTCCTATAACCTAACAATAACTCTTCGTGTGATTCAAAATCAAGAATTCTTCGCCAAAGATTCTCAAATGTAGTAATTTTTTCTACTGGTAAACACAAGCATTCATTATAATCAGAATCGTATGAAGTTTTCGTAACCAAATTTATCTCCGTAATTGCGGCTAACTCATAGATTTGCGAAGCTTTGATTGGCTTTCGAATGAAGGCGGTAATTTGGTTACAAAGATTTTTAAGACTGGTATTTTTATGAGTACATTTGTTGGTTTTGAATCGCCCGAGAAAAGGAAATATACTTCATTCTGGTCAGAACAGGAATATTAAACAGCGTATAGAAGTGCTCTTAACTTCTCCATTATTTTTAATTACACTATCAAATTATTGCTGTACTTCAGCATAGGTTCGTAATTATGTTAGAGCGTAAAAGATTCCATGATTGTCAGAATCCCCGATTCTCTTCCATGATTTTCAACGATGCAATGATCAGAATATCCCTGAAATATAAAAAGATCTCGTAAGTATAGTCCTTTCATCTCTTTTACATACGAGTAGTTCTAATGATAAACGATACCAAAAATTCGACAGCGTTTTGCAGAGCCGTCTATAGAAACAAGACCATTGGCATTTAAATATTATTTTTTTAGCCATAGTGTATTGACGATCATTTTTGATTTTTCAATCACTTCCTCACGTTCAATTGACAAAATTCATAAACCCTTAAGCATCTCTTGGAAAACATTAGATCTTCAGAAACTTTCTTTTAATTTCAACTTTACAAAGGATATTTCAGCCACACTTACTGGCATTATTAAAGTTATTCTACAAAGTATTTTTATGTTTGTTCACCTGAAATATAATGCTTTCCGCAATAAAAACACTCGATTTATATACAAAGGAACGGGTTTCTAGAGATTTTGTCAACATTAGATCATTTCCTTCTTTCAAACTTATTTCGAATGTAATTTTCATTTAATTTAATTCAATTCAGAGATTCTCAAAAGCTCCAGCACACAGAGGCGCGGGACCCCAAAAGTCTCGGGGCCCGGTATGAAAGACACATCCTAAAATGTACGCTAGATATGTGGAAGTGTACCTCAAGTTGGCAACAATGTTTGCCTCTCTGCGCCCTCTCTTTATCTCACCTGAGATTCGCCCTCGCCGAGATTGCAGTTTTGTACTTTCGGAGAATTCGTGCTCTCCCTTTCCCACGGCTCAAAACATCCACTCGCATACACACCGCATGGAGAAAGAGAGAGCGCTTAATTTACTGCTCTTTGCCTATTTGACCACTGTCCACCGCCCTGTCTGCACTGCCCACGCCGTCTCCCGAGAAAAAAAGCCGTAAAATATGTCCTTATTCCATCCGGACGTTCCACCTTCAACCCTCCTCGCCCTCTCTCATTATCATATCCACCCACAGCGAGGCGGCGCTCATTCCGCAAACACCACTTCTTCTGCCGCCGCATAAAACCAAATTGGACGGTGGGAGAATTCGAGTTCTTTTTTGCATCTTCGGAGACGGAATCGGAACGATTTTCTCGGAGGGAGTAACAGAGCCGTTTCAGGCATTCCGTGTGACGCCACTTCTTAAAACCAATGCATGCGTTTTCCCAATCTCGTTTGATATGCGAAGTGGGTTTAAATGGAAAATCCTCTCCTTAAGTTTACTTGGAGTATTAAATTCGGGTTTTTCAACAATTTCCACATACATACTTAACTATTTGATTGTAGGCAATTGGTCGAATGTTTTTTATTTCAAATTTTCCCTAATGGTTTCTTATGAGGCCAAGCAATACGTACGGCCTTCCAATGAGGAAAGGTTCCCCAGCGCAAGACCCAGATAAAGTTGCTCGGAGAGTGGTTGCACTCTTACGTAAGATTTTACCATGTAACCATCATTGTTCTAGAAAGTTTACTATACTATAACACAAAATGATAATATTAGTACTATTCCACAGCCGTTGTGGAATAGCATGTACAAATAAATATTATCATTTTGTGTTATAGTGAAGATGGAATTCCACCAAATATCGCTTACCAAGATTAATTTTAAAGTTTACTATAAAAAGGAAATCCTCTTGTGATCTTTTCACTACTATAAAATGAAAAGAAAACACGAATACACAGCTGAACACTAACGAAAGATCTTTTATTTGATAATATTACGGAAAATTACTTATAGACCTAACGAAACAGTCTCTCGATCATTATATAATTAGCGATTATAACACGCAGCAGCAGCATTGTGGGAAACATTGACGTTTATCTTTGTTTTTGGAAGCAATGTCTGTTTAACATAGTAAGTAGTTAAGATACAATTAAAAGAAAAGACGCCATTAAGGTCCCCATTAGCCTAAGTTGGCTCGTCAGGGGGTGCCGAGTTACATACAAATAAAATTAATCTTGGTAAGCTTACATACAAATACTTACATAGAATTATCAAATTTTCAAACTACAAAATTTCAATTACAATGCCAAAATAATTATAATAACTATATAAACAACAAGTTATATAAATTATAAATATGTGAATGTGTATATATGAAAATTATATTTTCTATATATTATAAACAAAAGAACTATTTATTAGAATAATAAATACAAATTGAAATAAATTAAAGGTACCTATAGAAATAGAAATGTGGCATAGCCAATGGTAAATATGGTCAGCATTTGGCAATATAAACTCTGATATTGCATATAATGAATCTTCTTTTATATTAGAGTAATAATAAATTATAAAAATAACCAGATCTAAATTTCTCATTTAACAGTAGATAAGTTCTTCAATGAAATTTAATTCTTTGAAATACTCATTGGAAATTATTGGCACTATAACCTCTAAATTCTGTTCCTCATGCTGAATTTACAACATTTTAAAATAATTTTAGATAAGAAGGCACCAGGAAGAATTGCCAAATTTGTGCTGTAAAAACTTAACTTTCGAGGACTTAGCTAGAAAAAAATAACCCCACAAACATCTATCGAGGAGGCAGAGGGGAATGAATATCTGCAAAACCAGCCGATGACATAATGCAAACCAGAATGTCTCCACTACGGTTCTCCACGGGACATTAGAGCTCCGCGAATATAAGTAAGAAATGTAAAAAATATATCTGAAAAGTTCAATTAACACAATTGTGAAATAACATTATTTATTTAAACTAATAGTTCAAGTGTTTCGTTGATTAGGTAGCGATAACTTCGATACTGGTTCATTTTACATTTTCTTGTTAATTTTTTGGCTAAAATTTTGCTGAGGCTCCCGGATAGCTAAGTGGGCAATGCGTTCTACTTCGGTGAAAGCGGTCCCGGGCTCGATTCCCGGTGGGGGCCCACGTGCGAAATGACCTAAGCCGTCGAAACACTTTTAATAATAATACTACTACTACTACCAATTTTAATAGCTTTTTCCCATAGAATTGCTAATTCATATTAGTGCTCCTTGGTCTCTATAAGAAAGACCTAATGATGTAAAATATATTTTATGTTAAGTTCTATTTTAACTAAAGTAACTTTTCACAGTAAAATAGTTTCAAAAGAAAGTTTTAATTCTCTAATAAATCCAGTTTCGCGCGCCCTCAACAGTAACGAAAGACAAATGGCTTGTTTACAAGAACCAGATCCGTAAAGTTATTCCAAGTTAGACATATATATCTCATACCTTTAAATTGTGGTAAAAATTGATCTAGAGCGTGGGCACATTAAAATAAAAATAAATCTTTGGCGCGACAGTCCATACATGGTTGGCGGTATCTGTGAAGAGTTACACGCGGTCATTGCAACGTTTCCCACGTGGTCTTTGCAGACCTTTCTGGACCTTACCATTGAATTATACACTAGTAATTCAGATTGCTCCAGTTTTTTGCGGTACTGTTTCAACATCGAAGCCACCATTGTGAATCGAACCTGAGGCCACTTTCGCCAAAGGTGACCACTATTTCCGGCAGAATATGTTATTTAAGTGATAAGAACTCGAGTAAGGAAAGTGGAGGGACCTGGGTTCGAGTCCCAGTTCTCTCAATATTTTTCGTATTTGTTTCTCCTTAGGTTTCCAAAGCTTCTCCTGCTTTGTTAATGACCTCTCTAATGATACTTTTTTGCAGTATATCTTAAGTGGAGAAATGCCCATTGAAATTCAACGTAAATTCGTCACTAAATGGAAGGAAATTAATTCGTCTAATTCATTTTTACGTGGTAAGAGTCAAGGATTACTGTTAGCTTATTATTTTTTGTTCATATTATATCATGTCAACGTTTCCCGTTTTAATTTGGTTATGGAACTCTTTTTGAAATCCCAGAATATTGACTTCGCTTCATATACTCGACCAATAATTTTTACCATTTATTCTACGTAGATATTTTCCGCATCTTAAATCACTAAAAAAAATGGGAGATTTAAAGTTAAAAATCAAGAGATACCTTCAAAATGAAACTGTATAAATAGATCAGATTAATCAGATATGTTGTTGCTCTAAACCAGCAATGTGTGTATATCCAGCCATTGTATTTCTTTTATCTTTTCTAGTTATTCTCTTTGTTATTTTCTTTGTATGAAACATTTTACTGACTCTCCTGTTGTTATGATTTTAACTACATGTAGTATCTAATATGATCTATGTTTTGTTTACATTTCACAATATTGTAGCATATTACTGATGTTATAGTGATGATTTATAAGTAGTTTATCTCTGATGATTGTTATATGTTTTCTTAATTTGTAGTATTTTATGTAATTTGTTTGTGGATTTTTCTTTGCTTATACTAT
>KZ309230.1:1781248-1791286 GCA_000376725.2 Ladona fulva | reverse complement strand
TATATATATATATAAAATAATGCTGGCCTGAGACTGGTGGTATTCCACGACAATTAGTCATTCCAAAACAATTTATTGTGGTGAATTGTAAATAAATATGATCAGTCAACTACCTTCTATAGTAGTAGCATTGTTAAAAGTATTTCGACAACTAAGGTCATTTCGCCCCCACCGGGAATTGGACCGCTTCCACCGAAGGCGAACGCGCAGCCGATTTGAGCCCGTCTGAGCAATTGCTGTATGAGTTGAAGGTAATGCCAAGAATCGTTTAACTATTCGCAGAGATACCGCGGCAAGAACTTTCTGGTAATGGTTCATGGAAGGAAAAGATGCTACATTTACGCAATAATTTCGAGTAAAATTGTTGACGCAACATCGCTTACAGGAAGTAGTAAAGGAAGGAAGTAGAGAAGAGGTACCTACTAGAAAACATGCAACATTTCGTTTGTCTCCGATTTAGTGTGGGCATAGCCAGGGCCGTAACGATAGGTGAGGCAACCACCTCAGATGCCTCTTTCAGGGTTCACCAAGCAGAATGTTAAGATATTCATATTCTTCTACATCTACATAAATACCCTGCAAGCCGCCTTACGGCGTGTGGCAGGGGGTGAAAACACCGGGCGTTCGGACTATTTTTTTAGCCTATTATTATCATGTATAGTTCGCGGAAAGAATGAATTCTTAAAACGACTCGTCCTATCATCTATTTCTCTTATTTTACGCTCATTGTCGGATCGTCCAATGTAGCAGGGGGGTCTCATAATATCTACTATATCTTCCGCAAATGTACTTTCCCTAAACTTATCAAGCAATCGAAATCTAGCTTCTAGTCTCCTATCTTTTAAGGATTCCCAACCTGCATCTGACAGCATTTTGGTAACGCTTGCTTTTTTATCGTAGCACTTCTTAACAAAACGTATCGCTTTCCATTGCACTTTCTCGAGTTCACGGATGCATGTATCGTCTGCCGGATCCCATATACTTGATGCATATTTAAGATGAGGCCTAACCAACGCAAAATAACATCGTTCTCTAGCTTTTTCGTCACATTTACCGACAATACGCCTAATGAAACCGAGTTTTCTAGTTGCTTTAGCACAAATGTTACGGATATGCGTGCTCCAGTTCTTCTTCATAATTAATGTTTTATTTAGAGAAAAATATGAATTTCAGTTTGGGGAGCTTAGTACGTGAGGAATTGAAGCACTTTTAACAATACTTCTACTTCAGATGGGAGGTGATTATTACTCTCCCTTATTTACGATTTACTTTGACTAAAATCACGAAATATGACTTGGGAATAAAATGAAAGGCGGCGTATGACCTCAAAATGGCTCAGTATGAGCATAGCCATATATGCGACCCCTTCCAAAATCTGAATAATAAAATTTTAGTAATTTTCCATTTCGAACGACGGGATATTCAGATGTGTGTTTCAGTAGGAAGCAACAAATAAAGGTAAAAATCGCCATTTAGGAAAATAGGTGAAAATCACTATTTTGGGAAATATAACGGTTATTAACAGAATTTAAAAAAAGATGTTTCTAAGATAATGTAACAGCGCAAAATGGAAAATGTGTTGGATTGTATAATGCACACTGGTCGATAGTTAAATCGATAGAATGAAATAAATAAAGTAGTCTTCCTTTTTATTTCGCAGATTATCCTTCCTTTTCCATTTTAAGTATCAGCATTTATTTTTTCATGGCGAGAAAAAAATGGTTGAAAAATATAGAGTAAATGGGGTTGGATATATGATGAGAGGATGGAACAAAGAGTAGGGGTTCATAAAAAATTAATATATTATCAAGGGAGCGGTTAATTTCCCAGGCATTAAAATGTAAATGTATTTAAGAGGATATTTAAGGAAATACGACCCTCTCGGAAGATACAAGACGTATGCTAATATAATTAAGAAATGTGGTCATACAAATCCTGCGCTTTCTGTCAGCTAATGTAATTCGTCAATGAAGTGTCTAATAGAGCTTCGAAGAAGGAGTCAATTGTTTGCTTATTGGGTATAATAGAGACCAAGAAAAAGACTTAAAGAAAAGGCGACGGGCAATTACATTCTGGGCAAATGCAAAGCTTGAGTTATTCATAGAATTTGAATAGTTTTATTGTTCAACTAGCAGTTTTGATTTGATGCGATTGTAAGATTAACAAAAGTCGACTAATAAAGGTTAATGCATTAACAGGGATTTTATGCTTAAATAAACTCCGAAATAAAGATGAGTATTTTTTAATAAATGACTGAAAGGTATAAAATGCCGAGAAATTAATTGAATGACTTTCGGCTCTGTACATACATCTTTTTACCCCGAATTTCGACATCAACGCGGACTTTCCGTCGTTTATTTAAGATAACCTTTCTTGAAAGAATCGCTGCGGCTGGCCATCCCATGATGCAACTCAACTAAAAAATGAATCTCCTTCAACTTTGAGATGAGCGTCATATCCGGAATCGCAATCTCCAGAATGTGAAACCGTTTCCGTCTGCTGATGAAAAAATCCAAAAGGGAGGAAGTGGTCATAAAAGAAAGTAAGAGGAGTTATTTTGACCGTAATTTGTACGTTTAGGAGAGCCAAACATCCGGTAGATGTTAAAGAGAACCCTCACCACAGACAAGGAAAGACGGCGATTCGGAAGAGATGTGTAACGTAAAATAATCGGAAGGAAGGAGGCGAAGGGAGTGGTCAAGCATCCGCTTGATAACCTATAGAAGATACCTATAGTATTATAGGAAATTGGTGCCCAAATATGAAAATTTATCTTGTAACCAAATAGTGGCCGAAAACATCTTCAATTGGCTTATTTCGTGCGTCACAATAAATACCTAGGAGTTTCCTAGGTATTACACTCAGTAGTAGTTTATCGTAAAAGAACATATTCGTGAGATTATAGGAAAGGAGAAAAAAATGCAGAGATTCATAAGTTGAATCCTGAGGGGATGTCTATCTAGTCAAAGAAATTGCTCACTTTTTCTTCGTTCGGTCTAGTCACGAATACTGCTGCGCAATTTCAGACCCACATGAAGTAGTAGTCTCAGATTTAGAGATTCTCCAAGGTAGAGTAGCCCGTTTCGTCAGTGGAGACTTCAGGTTCGGCAGTAGAGTTACAGCTATGATTAAATCCCTCGGGTGGAATTCGTTGAGAATATCAGATTGAGAAAACTTCTCGACAAATTCATCGATTCAGAAGTTTTAGAAGTTGAAGACATTGGTATTCCGGTAAGCAACGAGCACGACCTTTAAGAGGCGTTGACCAAGCGTTGCAAGGAAGTAATCGCTAAAACAGATAGTTACTTCTTGTTGATCTTTCCTTACAGCATTGGAGAAGCGAACAGAATGGAATAGGTAAGGTCTTTAGTGTTGATACATCCCCTGCCATGCGCCACTGGTGGCTTGCGTGGAATGAATCTAAATATATTAAGTCTATTTGAAGCAATCAAGAAAAGTGGTTCATCCAGATACATATATTGCCTAATTGCATTTTTAATGAAACATTTCAGTTAAAATAACTTCTGAAGTATACATAAAATCATCGACTTTCCAGTAATATTTTTATCAGATTTAGAAAAATTACCAAAATGTCCAAGAAAATAAAATATCAAAGACGATTGAATTTATGACCTGTAACAGACGGTACTACTCAGATAGTGACTGATATTTAAATAGTAGATATAATTTCTAATGTTGAAATTATTATCCATTCTCTTCTCCAAAAATCTTCGAAAATTTGGGAGAGTACTCACAGGAAAGAAGCCCATACTCATAGAAAACACACAAAACGTAAAACCGGTGTTTGTTTGCTTCTGCTGTAGTAGAAACTGGAGGACTAAAATTTGATGATCTATGCTTTAAAGTCTTCAGCGTAATACAACAAGCACAAGTACCATGAACAGCGAGATCTGCAATCAGAGGTGCCACTTATAAACATGAAACTAACAGAAAATCATTCATTTAATTGTCGTTAATACACGAAGAAACTTTGATCAGCCTAGCTTGAAGAACCAAACACGGCGGGGAAGAAAATAGGGCTCAGGATAAACTTAACCCAAACAAAGGTAATTTATAGCTCTTATGCAGCTCAGGTTGATGCACCTAATATTGATAATATCAGGAATACGAGATATATCAGATATATACAATACTAGTACGACTTCAAGAGATACCTTTGGATGTTTGCTCAGAATACTTACACCTAGGACAGCTGGTAACGACAGGAGAGAACAACAGGACCAATGAAGTAAAACAAAACAATTAAATTTAGCGTCAAAAATTCTAAGGGTTATTTAACGCGGCTACAATCCCACGACTTCAGACAACGCAAAGGATTATGGGACGGTTTATACTTGGAGTTGCAAGAGGAGACAGAAAACGCAGCCCCTGGATAATTATAGGAGTGCCAAACATCATCGATTATATAAGGTAAATGAAATGGATCGACAGCCGTTGAACAGTTCTCAACTGGACCCCAAGAGATGTGAAGAGACAGAGATAATATGGTCTCATATATAGTAAAGTAGTAATATAGGCCTCATATATTAAAATCGATATTAGCAGGCGTGACAGAAGGATACCAAGTATCTGCCTCATATATAGTAAACATATGAAAACGCTATGGGAGGCCTACATCCGATATCCTGCAAACTACTTTTAAAGGTATCTTGGGACGTTCTTTCATTTGCTTTTCATACTTGCGTAATAATTTATGAAGGAAAAAGACGCTGTGGTTTCAGACAGGACAGGACGTGATGTGGTGTTCTTTAGGAGGGCTCATCAGCGATTTTTCTCATCCTGTTTCTTTAGAACAAAAATGTCCTGTAAAAAGGAACGCTCTAAAAATCCCAGCATAATGATGTCATAATTAGCCAGTTTCCTTCACGTATATTTTGAAATTGTCGTTTAGAAAGCGACGTAAAGTCGACGTATGCGGTTTCCTCGCCTAATATAGGAAAGCATAATGAATATAATAGCGGCGACGAAACCACACGAATGCAAGACTTATATTTAAAATTACTTCAACTAAATTTTGAGAGTGCGACGCTCTTCTGGTATAATTCTTTTTCATGAAGAGACATTATAAACTTAGATATATGCTTATGTTAGGTAGTTGCATTTACTCCTTAAACGATCTAGATTTGTCATCAGGCAAATTGTAACAGGATAGGTTTGCTAATTTGAAGATTGCTTTGTAATTTAATTTTGGTGGCCATTTTTCTTGGCGGAAAGAGAAGTGAGATTAGTTATTCGATCCATAAGTTCAATAAGAATATATTTTATCTGCGGAGCTTGAATTAGGGAGGAACGGAACTTTTCAATTGAACCTCCTTATGGTTTACTCAATCAAAATTCTGCAGAGTCCTATTATAAACTACCAGTCCTTCACCTTTAATGGAATTTTTGTACTTATAAAAGATATTTAAATTTCTCTGAACCCTAGAAATAGAAAACAATCAGCCAAATACGATGATTACTAATCTATTACCAATTATGTAATAATTGATTATGTTATGCTTATTCTGTTATCGATTTAAATGCAACTAACAGGGGGAGAACCACATCTGTGTGGAAAGGATTCGCTCGAAACAATCGGCGTATGTTCCTTGCTCTAAAATAATAGACTCATGTCCGACCGTGGACGCAATTTGTTTATGGGAAATTAGTGACTGAAAATCCGATTTGAGCAACCACGCTATACACGTGCATCAACACACCGCGAAACTTTTCATACAGGAAAATATTTTCTCCCATTTTTTTTAATAACTTATTTTTTCGACATTAAATTTTATTTTCTTACCTTCCAAACATTCTTTACTTTATCGCCAATATCTATTCAAATATTAATATTATTCAAATTTTAGGTCGGAACTCCAGCATGTATTATATTGCTACATGACTCGGCTCTTTTATGTCGTATGAGCCCCAACAGGAAACCCCAAGGAAAAGTGAGATCCTGGTTATCATAAGTTTGACGCCAGAAGACCCAGAATTCCCGATTTTTCCCGTAAGAATGCATTGTGCGGATTTTGGAAATTTATTTCGGCTACTTTCTGGGATGGTAGAGGATTGAAAATGGAGCCACTGTTAGAAAACGTGCTTCTGTAACGTAAACGACAAAGATATTGGGCAACATGGTCTTGGGTTCGACGCCTGGCCAATATAACATTCCTCCAGGCATAATCATGTTGAGTGGGATCGTTGCTCGTCTTCTAGTGTGTGGTAAATTGACCGGTAGAGGTTTGATAGTTTAATGTGAAGGTAAACATTTTGCTTATCGTCTTTAAAAAATGCTGGAAAGAAACCTCTAATAAAAGGAATTTCACTGTGTTCGGTGTGCTCTTCTGTTTTTGAATTCGCACAAAGTAATAACCACCATATCCATTCAACGACAATTATGAATAATCTTATCGCAGAGTTACCAGCCAATCAGCTTCCTTCGGCATTACCGAAGAGAAAATTAAATGAGGATAATGAACGCAGGCTGAGATGTTTTGCCCAACAAACACGGTTCTTGCGGCTCCGGAACGCTGTCAAGCCCACGGAAGCTCCAGCGACGTCATCCTGCGGTGTGGCGGTTTATTCTTTGCGATACTTTTCCTGCTATTCCCATTTCCTGCTATCAAAGGTGAGATAAAAAGTCCACTTTAAAACATCACCCAAAATAAGTCTTTTTACAATAAAATACAAGACAATCGACGCCATTTAACCCATTGCGCAGGAACAAACTCACTATGATCATGTTGCAAAATCATGTTGCACTAAGATTTTTAAGTTTAATCTTTTCCGTAATTATGCTAAAATTGGAAAAAGGAGAGAAAGTTTTATTTATTGCCGACAGAAAACTGTGATAATATTTGATAACAGAGAGACAACTCCACTGCAGAAAAACATACACATACATAAGGAGTGAGTGACAAAGCTTTAAAGTATATTGAGAATAAACAAGGAGAGAAAAGTTGACTGGATCAAAAATCACAAAATGTATCTATGTATATCGGAACAAACATTAGATTATAAATACTATTTCATTCGACAGCAGAAATCATTAGTTAATGCATTAGGATATACAGAATTCATGGCCAAAATGATCCGTAAAGCAAAAAAAAATCTTCAAAATCTCTACGAATTATGTGACCAAAAATGTTTAAGGTCAGTAAATAATTCGATTAATTAATTTATTAGCAATTAGGGCACCTCTCATCTGAAGCACATGGTTCGCCAAGGCATGTGCATGTAAGTGAGAAATTAAGTAGCGGATTAAATAGGGAATTATCTTCAAATATACCATGCATCTAATTAAACTTGTATTGAAGATTTTACAAAGAAATTACGACTTTCGTCGATGGGTATCTTTGGAAAACTATTTCGCATAAATTCACCAGTATTTTCCATACACTTCGATATCGTTTGAATGGGCACTGCACCGGAAAGATTCATAAATCGATATTCGAAGGCGTGACTTCGAGGAAAGCCATTGCAGGTTGAAAAAAAACTTTTTTCATTCCGGAAATGATCAGTTCTAATTCTATTTGTGCACCGTTAAGAAATAAACGGTAAGAAAATTTCCATGACTCATTACCAACATACATAAAAATATATCGCGAATTAATTGCGGCAGAGGTAAAATAACATTAAAAATATCGATAGATTTCGGAAATCATGGAGCACTCTTGAATTTCTTCTCGACTCACAGGAAATGTGCATCTAATGGGCACTTGGCACTCGCCCGCTGAGACTGCACGACCAACGGCCTTCGGAGCATCTAATTCCATTTTCATGATTCTCCCGAAGAGCCATCTGTGATGTCAGCCCCGTTGATGTTTCAATAAATAATTCGCATTTCCTTTGCGTACCGAAGAAATTGTTTCTGGCGTCGAAGGAAAGGAAGCAAGGCCGTTTGGAGAAATAAATGAGTGGAAGGAGCGAGAATGTTGCCAAGGGGTCACGGAGTCGAGCAGATGTAATGCAATCAAGTTTCTTTCTACGGATCGTTGCCTCGAGCGTGGGAATCTTCCCTTTCTTGGGTGCGAGAATGTGTAGGTGCACAAGTTCTTCGCCGGCTTCTGCCTTCGCTACTCCCGCATCACTCTTCTGCACTTCCAACCACGTGCTTCACAGTCGCGCGGAATCCTTCGGGAGGTCCCCGCAATCCAATGGCAACGTTGCCCGTCAAATTTCCCGAGAGTTGAAATCCTTGAAGTGACGATGATAATGTCCGCGCTGAATATTCATATTCTTCGCCACATTTGTTGGCCCTTGAAAGTGCTTCGACGCCAATTTCCGAATAACCGTCGGTTGGTCTCTCACCTGTAATTGAATTCATTTAAGACATCCCTGGCGAGAGTTCCAAAGCGATTTCGATGATTTAAGGTCTTTAGTGAAGTTGAATAAACTCCCACGATGACTTGCGAGTTCGACATTTCCGTTGAAAACTGTGCTTAATTAGGTAATTCCCTTGTTCAATTAATTCGTCTTGAAATCAGTTCATTGTCTTCGAAACGAGCCTGTTGAAAAGTTAAGATCTTCCATATTGAAGAACGAGGATTTAACGACCGTAGTGTTAGAGCGTTAATTATTACCGGTGTACGCTAGAATGAATGGATGTGAAAGGAAATGACGTTCCAGAACGAAATCATTATCAACAATATTACCGGTGAATTCATTTGCTATGGCTTTCGTTGATATGTTCGATATTGCTGCTGAGAAACTGTCAAAGGAAGATTAAGCGGCTGAAGGAGTGAGAAATAACTTTGTAATTTCCGCAATATTTTCGTATGTGGAAGACCGGTTTTGGCATCAGGTGTCCTGATGATGGCGTTGAACGCGAAACAGGTCTTCCAAATAAAAAATATTGTGGAAATTACAAAGTTATCCCTCACTTCTTTTTAATGTCGTTATACGAAGTCCGACCTAATGTGAATGATTATATTAAGTGGCTGTTTTCCTGAGATCTCCTCTCTAAGACAGCATACTAGATTAAGTTCTTCGCTTCGTTTATTTATATACTGACAGAAATTTCTGCTAATTGTGACTAAAATTATTTTGACATCTTATCATCCGTATATATTCATGGGGATTTCGATTTCTTAATCGGTCTAATTATAAATTCTTCGAAAAATCCTATCAAAAACTAAATTATGATGAGCATGGCCTTTCGTAAAAACAGTAAATCCTTAATTAAAGTACCTTTCTATGAAATCGAGAAATATTGGATAATGGATATGTATAACATCATAATTCATCAAAATTAAATATTTTCTTGGGTTGAAGACAATTATAAATAACATTTCAATCTTTACCACAGAATACTTATATACCATAGAAATATTCTGTGGTAAAGGTAGAAGTATTGCTTCTATTTCCCTTTAAGATGGAAAGTTACCACAAAGTCGAGGCCAAGCTGTTGGATTCTATTTTAATATCCTTGAAAACAACTGGTTCCTATTACTCTGAATTTCTTAGTGTAAAGGTTGTTGAATGTTTGGAAGAAAATGTTCATTTAATGAGTCATTATAAACATACAGGGAGCTGTTTAAACCGTTGAGATTAATTTACGAAACATCTAAATTCCACCCCCGCATCCTTGGCCTCCAAAGAGGAATTACTGTAGAAGTAATTCAACGAGCGATCAATACGACCCTACCCAGGTACAGTTTGATTTAGGATGAATTTGAGGAAGTCGATATGGATGTACTATACGAGATAGAAGTGTTTTGGTAAAAAACACCGTAGCATAAATCCGTAGGATAAATCACTCCCGTAACTGTAGATTTACATAGGACAGTAGCAGAATACTTCACCAACTTATACAGGAAGACAGAAAATGTTGAAGACGAAAATCAAGAAGAAACACAAAACTCAGAAAATCCCCCCTCTATTCTTCCAGAAGAAGTAACAGAGGCCATCAAGAAGATGAAGAATGGAAAGGCAGGAGGAGCTGATGGAGTTTTAGCAGAATATCTGAAACTTGGTGTTACAGAAATTTCTCCTGTCCTAGCGCAGTTATTCACTAATTGCCTTAGACAAGGGAGA
>KZ309230.1:1716886-1779837 GCA_000376725.2 Ladona fulva | reverse complement strand
TAAGAATATAATGAATGAATACGATCATTGGTCCAACGTCTGTTCTGATCTTTCTTATATCTCTATGCAAGTGATTGATTGTCGGGAGTGTATGTATCTTCTGGTAGGAAACCTTTCTTAGCGACCCCTTAAGCTGAGTACGAAACATTATCCGCTATTAATCATTAAAAATAGCATGTATTAATCACCAGATTCATTTACAGCAATAAAGTAATACCAGTCGTTTGAAAATATCTTTCTATAAGCATACCTCGCTGTTATATTTTGGATCGTTATGACTCTATTGGATGAATAAATTTACAATACATTTGCCAGGCAGTAGTGGTTTATCTGTAACAATGTGAATGAAAATAATATTATGCAATTCGATGTAATTCGCTTTTTCCCAGTCAGCAATTCCATCAATGATGAATGTTTATGGCGAATGTTTGTTTATTTATTGTTCTTATGGTCGTTTACAGATTCTCATAATAACTCGAAAACAAGTTCTGGGAGTCCAAATAGAAGAGTCTAAGTGAAGTGTTAAATTATTTCCGTAACTGAAGATCAACATGAAACAATTACAAATCGATCTCAGCCCATCAACCAAAATTATTGTAACGGAAATTCTCCTCTTTTAAAAAACGTTATTCTAAAAAACTCTCGTCCTTCAACACTATCCCGTGTTCTAATTATAATCCCTTTCCCTCCATTTTTCTTACCCTTTCCCTTCTGCTTAACACGTAATATTTTGCCACCAGTATATCATTTATGCTATTTCATAATTTTTTTTCTCTTTACAAATGTATTTCTTTTTAAACATATTCGCATTTGCTCCTGCTGTATGCACGTAAGACTTTTATGTTATCTGCTTTATAAATATTTCACAATTTTAGGTAATTATTGATAACTTAGATATTGCAATAAACGACGATTATCGATTATCTTATAACTTTAGTACATAACTTTGTAAATAATAATTTTTTGTAAATAATAATTTCCATATACTAAAATCCTATTTCCTTTGACTAAGAATTTTTTGATGTTTCAAATTATTTTGAAATACTAATTTTTTTCTTGATAACATTTTAGAATAAGTTAACTGTCAATTTATAATGTTTTTTGCTAAAATTGTAAATTTTCTGCCCTCGCAGTTTTCTTTCACGTTACTAATCTAAATTTAATGTTATTTGTCTAATTTCTTTGCTCTATTTGCATCGGTTAAGTGAACATTGGGGGTTTGCAGTCTCAAAGTCGCCGAATAAAGTCTATCGCAGAGGATGATGACGTGTTGGCCAAAGAAAAAATAATGATTCACTGTAAAAATGAACGTCAGAGCTATGTTTGGCGTTAAAAAAACTAATACAAATATAAATTATTTTAGATTAGCATTGCTAATGGAAAAATTCTGCTTTTAGATAATTTTATTCTTGTAGAGGATTTCTGCCAGAAAAAGGGGTTTTACTTGATTACCGTTGAAAAAATTTGACTTATTGTCTCACATTTGATTCATCGACTCCCACTTTGAAGTGATAGAAAACATTTTAAATGTTGATTTAATGCTTTGCTTTATTTATATCGAAAACCGAATGCAGTCTCTTAAATTTCAATGCGGATTGAACAAGAGAGAGAAAAATGAGAGTGGAAAAATGATCACGCAGGTTTTGGTGCTGTAAATTCGGCGGATGATAATCTTTCTCGAGGCTTTAAACAGATGTGGAAATCTTTCTTAAGTTTTCTTTTAGTATTATTAAAATCTTTCCTTGCTGTCTATGATACCAGTTCTGTTGATAGTGATACGAGACAGTAATTACTTATCATTGCTCAATCACTGATAAATAAAACGAGTTTACGTTTGAATATCTCAAATAAAGATGCACATAATTTAAGTTACAAATCCTTTTTTAAATATTTCTATCAGCATAATATATTAACTCTGGTTTTCGATAGCTTGAATCACTCGGTAACTGGTTGCTTATCTATGACATTTATACTTTCTAGGTTTCATTTACACAACTGCTCATGAAATTGCCACCAACTCCATAATGGTTTAACATAAATTCTGCCTCCTCCCAGAGAATTTTCTTGATAGTGAAATATTTCTATGATTTACCTTAGTAAATCCATCATCGCATCATTTTCGAGAACCACCCAGCAAGGCGACGACTCGCCGTATAAGATGTAGATTTAGAAGATACTGTCGGCAATGAATCATGTGTTCACGTAACGAACGCGGAGACAGAGTTTCGAGGCAGCGACCGCCGATTCACTCGTCTGTCACCGATTTTGTACGGCCGTAAACGAAGTTCCATCGGAAAAACACCGAGGCTATAAATCGGCTGACATGAAAGAACGTTCAATTCTGCAAAAGTTTCATACAAAAATTACAGAAATTTGAGTGAAACTAGTTCCGAAAACTGCCGCCACACAACCCTAAGTAGTAGCATTGTTAAAAGTGCTTCAACATCTGAGGTCATTTCCCACGTGGGCACCCACCGGGGGTCGAATCCGGGGTCGCTTCCACCGAAGAAGAACGCGTTGCCCACATCCAGAGGCCCGAACAGATTGTTTGACGACCATCAATACAAGTCCTTATTGCGAGTAACACTTCGTGTATCTGTTCTATTTCTACATTTGATAACCTAGTCTTGCGTAATTAGTGCAAGTTTTGCGCAATACATTGTATTATGGTGGAATCAGTTTGCCACATATATTATTCATTACCAAAACAATAGATATCGTAGGAAAGTAGTTTATATTTATTTAAGGCTCTGATAAATTAAAGTTAAGACTAATTAAACAACCGGGAACTTAAATTAGTAGCGGTAGAGGAAATCAGCCTCTGAAAAATATTCGGTTGAGGAAATTGACACATTTTTCACGTTTTGTCGAGTTATTTCCTATATTTACATTTACTGTAATTATCAAATGTCTTTGTTTTGGATTAATCACGTAAGATAGAGAAAGAGAATTGCGATGGGTGCAGCAATATGTCATACATATGAAGGAGATATTTACGTAACATATACAACTATTAAAAGCCCATAATTTGCGAATCGCCAATACATGTACCGACGACCTTCCAGTACTATAGGGAAGACAGTTACAGAGCGACTTCGAAGCACTTTTAACAATACCACTACTTTGTAACATTAAACGAGAACATTTTTTGGTATCTATAGAGTAGTTAGATAAGTATATGTTTCTATATCAATGGGAAAATCTGGCTTGATAGAATTTTTTTCCATACGTATCTTTCAGTCCACTATATCTCTTACACTTTACTCTTTCGTGTAACTTTGGCTCGAAGACGCTACTCCTCAGAAACAGCTATTTCTGTTACATCCGCCACACTGTCGTTATACGCCTTGCATTCACGTTTTCTGCCCATAGATTTTGCTGGAAGCTGAGTAAGGAACGATTTCTCATTGTCAGTTAAATTGCTCTCACTTTTTTCGGTAATTTAAAAGCGTGAGTTTGGTCTAGAACCAAGGGAAAGGCCAAAATTTTGGAATTTATTTTGGCCAATGGCAGCTTGTCCGTATTTCTCTGGAATTTGCCTGACCCCTTTTAAGCCCACCATAATTATGTAAGACGCGCGCAAATGACCTTTCTATCGCTACTGGGACATTTCCAGCGGACAAAGTGAGTGGTGAAGTCTTTATGAATCAGGATTCAGGTTTGGCTCTGAAACGAGGCTGGAATACATCACAGAACGTGTGGAAAAGCCTAGAGGAGAGAATAGAGAATCGAAATTTTAAACTCGCCGGAATGAGAAGGAAACGAAGTGATTCATTCGAAAAGTATCCCACGTCATTCAAATTTGGATGAACTGCCTCATGCCAGATTTCGACGAAAATATCGCTGTTCAAAATCGTTGAGTGTTAGGTATGCTGTGAAATCATAGAGAAATCGCTGACTAATTGTTGGAAGTCGGGATTCACCTCACGGTGATCTCAGAGAATAAAAATCATCCTCAAAAGAGGCGTTCTTCAGCGTCGACGGCACGTCCGCGGCCGCCTCCGCGAGGAAACAATTGGATGCAGCCACCAGACGGAAATGTCGAGCATGACTTCATAGGTTCTATCTCGTAATGCCTCATATCAGCATTTCCTCGCGCTACCGTATCAAAAGATTCACTGTACAGGCAGGCAGTGATTGGACCTGTTCGAGAGAAAACCTTGTCGCCTTCTATAAACACCTTGCACCCGAAAATGCCCTTATATCCACCAAGTGCTCAAGTGTTGGCAGTTCCGTGACTCCATCCCCCTCCCCCTTTCCGTTCTGTAGAACACACCTTCTCATTCCTTCACCTCCTTGCCACCCCTCCTTCCGCAGTTGCAACTTCTTTCTAGCCTCGAACGCAGGGCACGCCTTTGAAACGGGTGGGGAAGAGAGACCTCGAGTTCCTCGCAGGTAAAAAGCCTCCTCACCTTCGTCCGGGGTGGTCGCCTTCCAGAGTAAGAGGGAGGGAGTCAGAGGATGTAGGGAAAAGATTGTGAGGGAGAGGGTGGGGCGAGGGATATAGGTGGAAGAGAGAGAAATACCGGTTTTCAAGTAATCCTTCCCCTCCAGAGCCACGGCGTCCGGTCATCTCTCCACGAAACGGGCAGACTTCCATTCAACAGCCGACCTCTTCTTCGCCGCGATGAACGCTCATTATCATCGCGAGAGCAATCGAGTCGTTGTTGTGGGGGAAGCATTTTTGAAGGACGGAATCCACAAAATCAGGGGGTTTTTCCTTGCCTCGTCTTTTGCGGAACGTTTGGGTTACGGGCGCCATTTCTCCTTGAACCGGCGCTACATCGCGAAGCATGATGGGAATAGACCGCGGCTGAGGCGTTCTTCCCTCCACTCTTAAATCGGCGACAGCCAACTTATGATGAGATTTACCCCTCTGCTTGAATGATCCGTTTTCTTTTTGGCAAACCCCCAAGACTCTCCGTTATGCTGTAAAATTCTTGCCCCCTATAAAGTCTTTGTTTTTATCTCAGTTATTTTGTCTTCGAGGGAGTTAGTACCAAGACCAGCAATATTAAGGTTCGAAATCGACTCCAGGTTGGGACATGGATGTTCGTGGATATAGTATAAGAGTACATGAGAATGTTTCGTGCCGCAAGAGTTGTCAGGTCTTCGTAGACTAAAATTCGCCTTCAATGAATTGAGCAATATTTTTCTCGAGTTAATTTCATTTTTTAGAAATTAGTTGACGCAAAATTTCGTGCTATTGAGTCTTTTATCGGTGGTCGCCATTTCTAACAAGGAATTTAAATTTTAGCTTAGGAATGAGCGAGTCCACTCACACGGAAAATCAGCTATCGATGTTTTCTACTTAAAAAAAAAGGACATTTAAAGTTTTCATTTGCGATCAGATTAAATTTACACATATGGTACACAACATTCAATTAGCACAGGAGAAATGGGGGTTTTCCTCAGCATCCAGCTCTCATTAGATACTTTCCTTCTTTGGCTTCAATGAGTTTTTTAGAGATTATTTTCGGAGCATATTCCAGATTGTTACTTCGGTGACTCCAAAGAATACATTCAGAGTTTAGTGCATTATTTCGGGGTTTTAAACATTTAAAAATGTTCTCAGTCTGCTTTGCGAGTATCCCAAGCACTTGAGTAAAAAACGACGAATAATATCCCTAATTCTGAAGGGAATCGCGCCTGAAGGCATCCTTTAGAAAAAGTCGTCCAAACTTCCGAATTACGACCGCTTCGGACAAACCTTCGAAATAAACGTAATTATTCGTCGCTTCCGTTTGCTTTTCCCGTTAAACATATTACTGTCATCCGCGTGTGCATTTTCCATAGTTTTATACCAAATTATTTCATTACACTGCACGTCAAGCGTCTGATGGTGGCTTAGAGACTTCAACGCGCGATGCAGAAGGCCCCGGAGGCTACCATCGGAAGGATGAAATCAAGGAACATCTTCGGGCGCTCCCGCATAATTACGCGAGCTAAAATTACTAGTGATCGGATAAAAATGCCAACTATAGGAAATAAGGTGGGGTTGGGCGAGGATAAATCGCGCGTTCCGTCACGTACCGCTTTCGGCGCCCAAGTTAAAGCTCGATGAAATTCCCCTCGGAATTTGCTAGTCCTCAGTGATGGTTCTTTTCCTTCCTGCATTTCAAAGGTAGTTTTGGTTTCGTTGATGGAAGTGCCTTCCGATCATTCGTGCTTGAGATTGGGAGAATAGGGTCTCAAAATGTGATGTTGGCGATTAATTCGAACGCGTGTGAAAACGACGAGAGTAGCCTGAAAAGGGCCACAGATGGGCGATTCCGGTCTTTTAAAAAGTCAGAATTTTTGTTAAGCTCTGAATAGACTATTAAGTATAGTCTCTGGATTTTCCGAAGATATGAGGAATTGGATGTGAGCGCTCCAAGATAATGTTTAGACCATTTAGACTAGAATCGTTAATTAGATAATAGAATCCATAATTTTCAAAAATTAAAGAACTCATCGAAATCTTTTAGTTAAAAAAAAAGAGTTATTTAATACCAGAGGGTAAACGATTCATGAATCTTGCAGATGCTTGCAGACCACCTGATGCTTTCTGCAATTGCTTCCACTGTTAGGCATAACCTAACGAACGCACATTTATAAAAATGAATTAATAAAATCGAGTACTATGGATATTAAAGAATTCCAGATTCGTTCGATAAAATCGAATTCCGGATAGTTTTTCTGAGTGGACTTCATCTTACACTCGTACCTGGGGAAATGCATTGGACCCTAAATTCTAATTCATAAGGAAATTTCTCGAAAGAAATTATCACTCCATGAAATATGCAAATTAGTTAAATCTTGACTATTAATTATTTTCGATCATCAATAGTGATATCTGTTATAATACGGAATGAATAAAGATTTGAATATGAAAATTCGAATATTTTACATAATATTCAGGAATGATAACAGATTGTGAATATTTCTACTTGTCCAAAATTTATGAGAAAATACTCCCGGAGGCGAAACTCAGATACTTGTATTTTTGCACTAATTTATTATATTTGTATAAAATCACGTTATGCACTTCAAAGAATAACGCCTTTATCATTAAAGTATGACCATAGAGTAATCTAGTTTATCTAATCTAAGGCTGCTCTATGGTGTTATTGAGCATTTCGTTCATAAACCCAACATAATACGATATTTGTAGAGGGTATTTGTGCCTTGCGTGATGAAATGCAAATGTGTCTCATGAAAATCTATGATCAATGTCTTCTATTCTTCCTGTATTTGCATTTTTGACAGAAATAGTTTACAAGCACAGAGATCTGCGTCCACTCTTCCGAATGACCGACGGAAATGAACGTCGTTATTGTTAACGATTAATTATCGGTAAAAGCAATCTTAATTGCCGATCAATTAATCAGCACTCCACCGCCAATGGTAAACACCATTAAAAACTCCGTCCGATTCTCAATTCGCTCGCTCATCCGCAAATGTTGTACGAGCAAACAAGTTACAGCCTTTTAAAAGCATTTCCGAAGCGTGTTCATTTCACTCTTATTCCGGGTAATATGTACATGATTTTCCAGATAAGGAACATTTTTTTAGTAACCAGCGGTTTCTGCAACTGTAATGACAGTTCAATCTCTTCTCTGAACTAATATATAATAATATAGTGAATGAATATTCTAATTTTAGAGACTCTTATGGTCACTTAGACCACTTACGCCAATAATAACTCGTTGAATAGTTCGATCGATTTTCCAAAACGACTTGGATGAAATTTTGTAATTATTTTTCTCCTTAGTGAGTGCGATTTCCGGAGTCGATCTTAACGGCGAAACGGCGTAAATTACGAAGTACTTCTCAGGTAAGCAACGATAGCGATGGGGAGTTTTTGATCCTCAGTAAGGATTCTCATGCAACAGTTCTGCCGGAAAATGTCCCTTTGATTCACCGAAAGGACGAAAATGCGAGCAAAGCGGAAATATAATTGCCTTCTATGGGACTCCGCATTCGCTGGGTTTCATCGGATATAAGGCCGACTGAATCTAATTGCACTCGGAGGAAATATTTGACCAAATCCCTTGCTTGTAGGGATTCATCCGATAGGACAAAAAGTGGTGATATTTCTATCAATTAGCAAGACAGGTTTTGAATGGCTGTAACATGGTTCAGTAGTTCAGCAGCAGTACAACCATCTCTTCCGAGAACTTTTCATTATTACTCTCTCACGTAAACATACAGAGAACTTAATTAGGCGAAAATTGATCTTTTGTGACAAAAATATTTATAATTACAAAATAAAATCTTTTATTAAAAATCTGTAGTGTTTTTCTACTGTTCTATTTTCTCTTGAGTATTTATTCTTCCAGAATTGTCTCAGAATGCAGGTTTGATATAATTTAAGATTGTATTAAGCAGAGTATTTTCCTATACTTACATTTACTTCGAGTCGATTCATAGTTGGAATCGAAATTTCCTTTCAATTAGCAGAGTTGGAATCGAAATTTCCTTTCCACAATTTCTATTGTCGTAATAATTTACAGTAGATGAATGACTCGAAAATTTTGTTTGGTACACTCCAATCAAAAGGAGTGCTTGTTAATAAAAAGTGCCTCCGGTGACTGTTAAAGGCGATTAAAACGCGTTGAACACGATCATTAGAACTCGAGGGAACCACATTGGTATAATTCCTGTTTACGAATTCATAATGATCCTGAAATTAGATAAACTTATCTCCGTTAAGCCACCTTTCCAAGAGCACATTCTCTTAACAAACACTGACCTATATAAATATTGACTGTTTGCATTACAAAAGTTACGGTTTTATTGCACATATTTATCTTGACTATACACACGATGTAATCATATTAAGTTCAGATTTGGGCATCCAATTTAACTACGTACGTGATGGATGAAAAGTTATATGTTAACTCGAAGTATATTCATGAATTATGTATCATTGATTTTAATAATGATATAAAGTGTATGTTAATCATTATTGTATACCTTGTCTTACCTTTATTATAACGTTTTCATATTTTTTGTATTAATTTTATTTTTTCTAATTTTTATTCTTTTATCATAATGTATTCTGTGTTTTCTCGTTTCTTTTGCACCCTCCTTCTTTGAGGGTGTTTTCCCGCACAATGGGGATTTTGTCTTCCTCGACCTTCAGTTGAGAAGATTTTTTCTTACAAACCCAAATCTTTTTGAGTTGTTGCAGTATTTTTTTCTTTTAACTTTTAACATTAAATATTAAATTTATCTTATTTTATTGTTATCAATTGAGGTTAGGCGGAAGAGAGGCCAACTTGGCATAACCTCGCCTTAATAAAGAGTGAATCCATTCATTCATTCTCACTTAAGCTCAAGATTAAAACTAAAAACATAATAATTTCCCTCTCATTCAGCATGAAATAATATCTAAGGCACTAGAACTGCCTCCAAAAAAGACCACTCCACCCATCATAGGCGTCAGCTCAATCGCACGTAATAATCGACACAAAATGCCTGCGAAGTGCCCGCTTGGGGCAAATTCCTCATCCCGGAGGCGGACATCGCTTTTATTTTTAATTCTCCGTCTAATACAGGTTCCTCTTCTCTAAGGTCTTATTTTACCTCCCCGGCGTTCATTATTGCCGTGTTGAGTCTGAATTATCGCGAAAATGTTTCCAATTTCTGGCCGAGCAAAAAAGGAACAAGTGCTCTATAGAAAGGTGTTGGCGATCTCTTGAAGCAGGTTTCTACAGGATGTGTGTACCCGTTCTGCAGCGTGACTCTCTCTCCGCTGAATCCTCCTTTGACATCCATTTTAATTTGCTTCGACATGTTGAAATGGATAGATTTATTAGGTATAAAAATAGATAAATTAGAGCACTTACCCTATCAATCGGGAAATTTGAGATAAACACTCGGCTAACGAGAAACCCTGCCGTCGAAAATATTTTTCAACTGACGACATTTTTGGTGGACGCGCGCGCCTATATTCGCATGTGCCACGTACATCGGTTCGCAGAGACAGGGGCTGATTTATAATTAGCTGAGGGCCTCAACCACACGGAGGCCGCAAAAAGACTGTGCTAACAAATTCTCAATACACGTTGTACTGGTTTATGGTTTCAAAAAATAATTTTGTGTTTACTGAATAACTGAACATAATATATTTATAGTATATGTTACATTGATTGTGTCACTATGCAATTTTAAAAGTCTATCCATAAGTCAATGTAACTTACAGAAATACTATGCAATTTAATTCAAAACTTGTATTTTATTTTTGCCAGGGTGAAGCGACTGAAGTTTCTATGGAATGTATGTTTGTGTGTTTTGTGAAGAAATTCCACTTTTCACTCACAATTCCTAAGGGCGACTAATCTGATCTTGCGCCTGGGGCCTCTAATAGCTTAAAAACACGGTCGGCCGGGACTCGAACCCGGATTTCGGTGTTTGTAGGATAGCGTGCCAAAAGAGAATGCCATTCTGGAAGGATTTATCTCCGTACCATTGTATCCACTGCTCCTTCTTAAATCACTCAGAAGCCAAGAGCTTTAGTTAAAAAGACCGATATCTCAGTTTGAATTAACCAAAAAATTTGATGGAATATGTTGCAGTCCGTTTCCGGGCTTAGAAAACAGGAAAATGTCAAAAATTAGCGAGAAGCGGCCTAACCATGCCCTTTTTGATAATGTAGAGCAGTGATGAATCGAGCGGTCCATTCAATATACTACAATGAAAGGGATAATCAGAGGAAAGAATATCAAAAATTAACTTTGAGTTAATCGGCAGAAAACCCAGAAAATGTTTGAAAACAGTTATAAATATGAGGTAAAATAAAATAAGAAATAAGATAAAATAAAATAGGTGATAATTAGAAATGAGAAATGTAAATTAAGGGTTCAACTATGTTGGTCCTTCCTAAATGAGGCAATAAAGAGTTTATCAAAAGGTTTGTGGCAGTATATTGAGATCTGTTAACACTAAAGACTTTTATGTTACACTTACGTATTCTGATTGATGAATAAAAATTCAGACTGAAAGTATCAAAGGAATGGCTAAAAATTTGGCGAAATTGGAATTAACACGGAGAAAATTCGTCAGTGGGAAAAATTATCTTTGATTTTCGCAATCGATTAATTTCACAGGTAAGTTCGTGGTAGGTTTGAAGTAAATTTTGCTGTATTTTGTAATGGCACTACTTCCGGAAGTTCTCAGGATATATGGATGTTTACAAGTTTATCCAAACTTTACAAGCGTTTTATGATTTTATAATAATGCCCCTTTTAAAAGTTATCATTGAAACATATTTTCTATTATTCCGGGCATCCGAACAATGGCTATGGTTTATTTTCTTTTAAAATTGCTGAAATAAGAGTAGAATGATAACATTTACTAGAGTTTTTCATTTTTTCTAATTGACTTGTAATCATATTGACGTCCTTAGACTTTTTCTTCATCTCCCTAAGCAGGCAAAATCATCTCTCTGTATTGAGTTGGGATGGTGCTTCAATTGGTGTTTGCAGACAACTGCATGCGTTTATGTACGTTTCGTTACTCCAAATTATATTGTCCTAGCAATTGGGAATGAATGACTACTCATTCCAAGGAAATGTTTTTAATCATCCGAATCATCAAATTTTAAGACATCTGAAAGAAACACTATTATAGCAAAATATCCCACTGGCGAATTTCTCAGTATTTTTAACTTAAAAAACAAAGTTTTATTGAAAAAAAGGAGCTTTGCTCAGAAGGGTTTCTTCGATTAAAATTCTGGCAGTGCCTTACAAATATTAGGAACTGAAATTTTCCTGTAATTTACTTAAAAAGACGACGGAATTCGGTTATCGATCCATCACTTATTCTAAGTTTCACGTATTTGTGTCTTTTCGATAATTTTACTTCAATAGGTATTTTGTTTCAGATTGAGTGACTGATTGGTAAATGACTTAATGCATTACTAATGAAGAGTTAAAATATTATATTTAATAAAAATTAATCTAGGTCGAGCTTGTATGATAATAAGATAAAATATGTGGTGGCCCAAATAAAACGTTGTATAAAATAGGCAATAGGTAAAGTGTTAACGAGATTAAACTAATCCAGCGAATGAAGAACTCTGGCATCGAGCACTGTAAATATAAGCCAGGAATAACAGCCGCTTGTTTATATATGTATTAGACCCAACTTAAGGAACAATTACGTCAAAGGACGTCTCTAATTCAGAGGTTTCAATCGCTTGCTTAGAAAGTCGGTCTCCGGAACGAATTGAGTTGTGACAAAGTTTAATCTCTCGATCAAAAACTCATCTCTTAATTGGCAGTTTTGATTTAATAAGAATTCGTGTGTTAAATCCGACTTAGAAACCTGAAGCATTTCTTATCTTCACTACGAAAGAAAAACTTGTCCAGCCTCCCGGCGAAGAATAACAATTATAACTCCGAGAGTTCGCTCCGAGGTTTTGCTTCAATAAATTTCATGGTTATCAGAAAGCAAGGTGGGTAGCAGATCTAATTGTGACCAGGATGAAAGATCTCGAGGCTCCTTCCCTTCGCCTGTGGGAAAGAAAGGTTTGACAGATGGCGTCCAAGGAACGCGACCATCGCCCACGCCTTCCTCTGAGCCTCCAACGGGTCTCAGTCCGAAATCTCTTGCTTCGGATGAAAGTCCATTCGTTTTCTTAACATTCACCAGTACTCAACTCCTGAATCATCAATGTCGCGAGCAAGACTATTATTTGGCACATTACATGTTCGTCCGCAAAAGTAAGTAGCCCCAGAGCGAAAAAGATGAGCTAATTTGGATGCTCACATACGTAATATATGTGAACGGGCACTTAAAAAAAACTCGGCTTCGTCAAGAGAATAGTCGGTGGGAGCGAAGAAAAAGTCCGTAAGCGACACTACTTTACGTTATTTAGGCCTCAACATCGTAGCGTATGCCGATTAGTGTTGCATTCGAGGATTAGAAAAGGTAGCGCGAAAATCGATTAGTTTCGTAAAACATTGCTACGAAAAATCAGTGTTTCTCAAATGATTGAGGATGCAAGATGGCCATCTCTAGAAGAAATAAGATTTAAACAAAGGCTTAATATACTAACCAAGTTCAGAGAAAGACGCTTTTAGAAGTTATAGCCATGTTACATAGGCCGTTCTGATATCGCGAGAAAAATCAAAGAAATAGATGCTAGTCATTTCAAAAACAGTTTTTCCGTGAGTGATACGCGAAAGTATTTGATTAGGGATTAGTGATATGGTCCATTCACCGAAAGGTGGCTTACAGGGTACTTAGTGTAGATGTAAATGCAACGCAATATAAGTGAACGATACGTTGAACCATAACTTTGAGAAACACGCAGTAAATTCAGCATTACAAGATATGTGATGTAAATATGAGGAAAACGGTATTTTCAATCAGCAAAATACATTAACGAAATGCAGTCCGCAAAAAACCTGAGTAGTACATACAAGCATTTCCAGAACGCAAAAAGTTAAGGAATCTAGTATATTCCTAACTACATCCTATTCCAAAAATTGTCGTAACTCTGACTTGGCGTTTTATTAAGAACATTTGATTTTACGAATATTTTACGACGCAGGTGATAGAAATAAAAAATCTGGTAAGTTATGGCAAATTATTGACGTAATAATTTATCTTTCCAATTATTTAACCAAACTTTTAGCGAGTTATGTAAAGAATTAAATATTTTGCATCTCACATCATGGGTACATAGGGTTTATGAAAAAATCAGAACGCGAAATCTGAAACAATATACATAACGAGATGAAATTTAGTTCATTAGCCTAAATTTATATATATATATAAATTTAGGCTAATATAACATAAAAATAACGAGTCTCACGATAGCTCTAGAATAATTTCATCGAATTATTAGTTCAGAATCCAAGAATTTTCAGAATCCAAGTAAATGGCGCAAAATCTGTAGATTCTAAGTTAACTGAGACTCATATGACAAAATGTGTCATAAGTCTGCTTAATCTTTATTCTGATGAAAAATTATAATTAATACAATGGAAAATTCTCGGAAATTTCACGCGAAGCCTCCGAATCAAGGAAAAACGAGGTGTTGAGATGTCTCAACCGCCATTTTTCGTCGCAATTTTCAGCGCAGGCATTTCCTTCCGGATAACACCAGAAATGCGATGAAATTTAAGACTAATTTAAAGATGAATTCTCTTTCCTCTCGTCTTCCCATTCGTTTATTGTCTGCTTAAAAGATGAAAATGTAAGGGTAAATGAATCATTAGTTTTGATTCGTTAATTTCGTAAAAAAATTCAATTGTTACACTACTGCAGTAGCGCAAGCAGGATATATCTATGGGGGGTTCGAGGCAATGAGAGAACGAAAATGTGCCTACCTTACAAGGGACGGGATAATCATGCTCACTATATCTTACAAAAGATGTTTAAAAAATTCCCTTCAAAAACATTAACTGGATAGAAAATGAGGAGATTTACACGATTATGTAGCAAAATAATTGATCTATCCGAGACTGTAGAACAACGATGTAATATATTTCTCAAAGAATTTAACCCTCTTCGGAGGCGGGGGGGTTAATCCTTAAAGACTCCCCCCCATCGTTGTGCCTCTGTATCATTGGCATGATGAACTACATTAAGATCTATCAGTAATGCGATAATGAATCAAGTATATCGCTTCACCCACGCATGGAACTGTGCATTGTCAAGAACTCAATTTCGTCATACATTTCAAGCTCGTGAAATATACGTGATTGTTGATATACTTGTAAAATGCTCTACCATTCCATTTCAAATACTCGGGATTGCTTTGGCAAACATTTATATGTATCTCATGACATGTATTTAGGCTCCGACGTTAATGAAATGCGTTTGAAAAATAATTTATCAGTCGGTAGAACGTGGCATGAATGGCGCAAAGAAATTTATCGAGATGATGTACATATAAGAATGCAACCAACCACAGCGTCAGTCCATAAAAGTAAATTGTTCGTTACAAGTGGAAAATGAAGGAAAAATCTGATTATCAACAAGTATTCCGAACTATTCTGCATTACATTTCTAGTTGTTACATGCATGTACATACAACTTCTGGACTGCACAATGTATGGCTTTTCAGTGGCTTGTAGCTTATTTATTAAACCCGATTATTCATAAGGATTCTTGGAGGGATTTGAAATTAAGAAAAATTAAACTCAAATTAAAGCAATCGATTAGCGAAGTAGAGTCATGGTTTTCCATGGCCGCCTGTCGGCCACACGCCGAAAGGCGGCTTGCAGGGTACTTAGGTAGATATAGATGATGGAGATTCCCCGAAAAGTATATTTATATTATTCTCTACTTCTATAATCTTACTTAATTTTTCTTATAAACATTCACCCATTCAATTCTTTGTTTTACACAACCGTGTTGTATTTTAACAGACGGCATTGTGCAAATACCGCTCAATCAGGTCTGTCAGTCTGCGCAGTCGGATGAAGTTCTTTAAAAAACACATCTACGGCTTGACAGACCCCTTTATCTCTTTAATTTCCTCAGGCAAAACAGTCCCTGTTTCTTCACAGAGTTGGCATCGCTGCTGGGACAGGGGTATTGTTGAGCGGTGCTACTGGTGTGCCTCCTGTTACTGCGGAAGGGTCTCCTTGGGCAAAAGGGAGAGTAGGGCGACTGACTTCTGAGGAAGGGAGTGGGAAGCAACCACGTGATCTGGTATTTTTCTGCAAGCATTTGGGTCAGGAGGAGGCATCGGGAGAATAATCAGGAGGTAGATAGAGTGGGCACGTAGCGGGAAATGTGGCTCCCTTTTGGTTCAACTTCCGATCTCCACCACTAAATATGGTTCCTTACATTATTGACACTCAACTGACGTGACGTTTGGTTGCGCTTTTCCATCCGACACTTCAGTAGCTCAAGTAAGGCATCATTCATCAGGAGTTCGATGAAGGTTGATTGCTCCATTTTTGTTGATGTCGGTTAAGTTGTACTTAATTCTTGAATTAAAGTATTGGTTTTCGAGGGAAGGGAAGAATGCACTCTTCCCGTTTCAATGCAACGATATAAAACACTTGTTCTGGTCGTTTCTTTACTTGCTTATGATTAACCAAAACTTTGCTTGTCTTCCGTCGTGAATTCTTTCTACTTGTTCATTCCATTAATTTTTTCTTCTTATTACAGATTTTCTGAGTTCACTTGTCGGATATCACCATTCTGACAGAATCCTTTCTCTCCGGTTCAACGGCAGGGGTACTACCTGCTTTTCTTCTTTGATTGCCACATTTTATGAGAAAAAAAGATTTGCATACCACCCTAAGGATAAGGAGCGTTGAAATGAAAACTCTCTTTTATTGCCTTAATGTATTTTTTGGTGAATAAAAGGGATAAATGGGTGGAAATCGTATTCCATCATCTCCTTTCTATTACTGAAATTTGTCAGCTTTCACAAAGAAGTTAACTTAATGTACATTCGTTATGTATGTTATGTATGTACTTGTACTAATGCTATTTTCCCTTGAATATTTCTAATTACTTTGTTGCTGTTTTCAAAACGGCTGTACTGGATGACTCTCTCAATGATTTGTCAAATGTTGAAAGAAGCTTTGTTTACATTCAAGTCAGGCGCAAATAAATTTCTTAGATGTTGCCATGAAAACGTTAAAATTACTAAATATATCTTCTTCTCTTTAATCACTAATCTCCTTTCTTATGATAATTATTCTGTCTCTGTTAGTTATTACCTTTTTAACAAAATACTCTTTGGATTCTGTTATTGAAATATTTTTAAAAAATTTGACTCAGGAAATGTAGCAGGACTTCCCAAGAAGTGGCCAGATACTTGAATAATCGATGGATGTAAGAAACAAAACTCCAATGAGCAAGAGTTCATGGAATTTTATCAGAAAACACTAGAATTTTTCGGGAGAAAATAAAGTGGAAATAATGGAAAAGTTTTCAGTGAACCGAAATGAAATCGTTATCTTTTCAATGTCAAGATTTATTGCGTCAGGCATGAAATTTAAAATGAACATGAAGTTCCGTTTCATGAAATGGCGGCGGAATGAATGACTGGCCATACGTCCCTTCTCATATTCTCCTCTATTTCTCATCTCAATTGTTACTATGTCGAAAGACGTCTGATCTCCCGTTACATAGATTTCACCATCACGCAACAGAGCTTTCGCCAAGTGCACCTTCGTCTTGACCCCAAAAGTGCAGTTTCTTGAAATAGGTTCATCCCATCTAATTCCTGTCCATTAAAGCACATTGGGAAACAGAACAGTGAAGGAATGTTGACTTGAGTGATATTTATGATTGTAGAGAAGAGGTACGTTCTTAATTTTCATATATCGTTTCCTTCTCTTTTGCGGTACCTTCAATCGAGTACATTTAGCGAGCACTTTCACCTCACTTTCACTTACCTCGTTGAGGCTTCTTTACCGTCAAAGGCAATGGCATGCCTTTGTAGCCCTTGTGCCCACTCCTGTCTAAATCTCCTCGATTGACTGCGGATCGGAAGATTTTCATTAAAACTTTGGCATTTTGTAAAGGAAAAGTCATTGACGGATGCTATTCTAGTAACATCTCTAATATGACGAAGGAATAAAGAGAGTGACTTAATAGAACGTCGAAAGAACAAAATTCTTTAGTACTAAATGAATTTCATTCCATTGACGTAAAACGTTGAAATATTAGAATATTTTCGTATTTGCTGTTGCGATTGTAAAACCAACCAAACAACTGTCAGTGGAATCGACGGTCAAAAGACAATCTTCTAGAATATCAGAGAAGTGTCATGTGTAACCAGATCATCAATTTTTAAGAGATACATTTAAATCTGCGGATAGAAATTCTTTTTATGGTAGAATTCTGTAAATTCAATGTTTAAATTAAAATGAATAGCACAATTAAAATAACATTTAATATTCCTCGCACGAATTCACTGTGATAGGATCTTAAAAGAATATTAACAGATGTTATTTTAATTAATTCCAATGGAATATTAGATGAAATATCTTTAAAAGGTGAGTAACAAATCGTAGCACGGAAGAGCCGTGCTGCTGAATCCCAAGGAATAAAAAGCATGAAAAATAGAGACATGACTGTGACTTGAACACAGGTCTCCCACTTTCCGGGCAGGTATTCTAACTACTGAACTGACCCGGCATGGTAGTTCATATCTTGGACGGAAACAGTGGCAGAGAAAGGCATCGTGGAGTCTCTAAAGAAAAGTTTTTTTGTAACTAATAATCATATATACAGTGTTAACTCGACTTACGAACTTAATTCGTTCCAGTTCGAACTTCGTAACTCGGAAAGATCGTATATCAAAACCCAGTTTTCGGTTCGTATCTCGAAATTGTAGTTGTATCTAGAGGTCAAAGGGAGTAAGGAATCCGTACGTATGTCGGGCGGTTCGTAAGTCGAGGAGCCACGGCAACAATAACTCAGGGCGGATGATTTTAGGGGTATCTAAATTTCAATTAGCTATGATATAATAATAATCAATGTCACGGTTTTCACTAAAAACTGATGTTTGAAGTGTGGATAATGTGTTTGCTTTTAGACGAAAGAAAGATCTTCCTAGCGTAAGAAATCGACCATATATAAGGGATATCTAATACCTCAATCGAGAATTTGCTTCTGAATAGTCTTTGAACAAGGAGTGCTCCGGTACGCTAGTATTGATTATTTAATCCGCCATTTGGATCGGAGATGTCCAAATAAACACGGGCGTCGGTCCTCAAAGATCAGAAATGTCAGGAAGATCACTAATTTTAGTCGAACAATTTATTTCGAACAATACATAAAAGTTTATCCAAGAACAGAAGGCGAGTTAATATTTCTTTAATGCATTTTAGATCACAATGACAGGTTATGTAGTACGTATTTCAGAATTTCTACCTCACAGGAGATTCAAGTTGCGGAGAAGCCCTCAGATTTCGTGAAGGGTTTCGAATAATGGCAGGTTTCGGAGGCTTTGAGTTTTATTTGATGACATTTTTAAGACAGAATATTAAAATCTTTTAAAACCATCAGCTGTAATCGAAGCTACTACTATATGCACTCCCTCAAAAATGTCTCACTAACACAACATGTCAATCATTCGTACGAAGAAAGTTTTAATCATTAATGCTTAGAAACTTAGAGTTCCTGAAAACCCAATGAGATCATCGAATACGCGGAACTGCTTCTATTTTTCGAAGAAAACTTTTCTAGGAAAATACCGCGTTCGGCGAAATCTACCGCAATCGAAATTTCGCGGCGCAAAGAGGAAAACCAATGAGGAAAAGGAGTCGGTGTGTACAGCGAATCAGGGGAAGTACGCGCGGTAGTTCTGAAAAAACTTAACGACTTTTTGCAATCGAAATAAAGAGGCGAAGCGTATATTGTCCGTAATTTAAACAAATAATAACAAATAAAGCGAAGATCGAACTGTCGAAAAGGGAAGGAACGAGAGGGAGGCAAAAGACCAGCAGCCATTTCAATTCGAAAGACGAGTGGAATTCCATTCCCCTTGCCTTTCTTCGGCTACCGAAATACCCGGCTACTCCTCTAAATGTCCGCTGCTGCCTACAGCGCCGCCTCCTCCCCTACCTGCAACGAAGCCATTGGCTCCATGGAAACCCCCCTTCCATTCCTCTCCCCCTCAAAAGCTCCTTCACGAGCCAACCTCGTCGAGCAACTTCGAACAGACAGAAGCACCAACGCTCGCGCGACAGTCAACTCTACTAAAGAGAATAGTTGGTTTCGAAGTGTACATAAGTTTAGGTCAACGCATCTCACGGTTTCCATGACAACCGTAATTCGAGCGTGCTGCTTCGAGTAACCCGTAGTCGGAGAAGTTTATCACAATCGGTCCTGTTTTTACGAAAGGTGGGAAGAGAGTGTGGTTTACGGATTATACCGAAAGTGACTTGTGTTTGAAACGACTCTCTTTTTAAGGGGTCGTTAACGGGGGTGGGAGATTAGATAATTGTTCTCGGAGGGCAAAATTAGGTAGCAGTATTCGTGTGCTGTTCGGTGAAGACCTGAGTGGTAAACCGGGTGCAGTGTTCAACGAAAATGGAAGAGAATAATTAGCGGAGTTGCGGAGGAGAACATTAACATTCTCCCACCCCTTCGTCGAATCGATACATACGAATTGAGGCGGTAAAACGAACGAAATATTTAGACGACTTTCTCGACGATTCGAATAGTCTTGGTCTTCACTGGTTAGAACGCGGTATCCTGTTGGATAGGAGAGAAGCTGAAGAGAGCCGGAAAGACCGCTTGCTCTTTGGCACCCTTCGCTTGGCCTTTCTCCGAGTCTTCCGGAGCTGTGTTTCCCAAGTCTGAATATCAAGAGCCGCCATCATGTTTGATGTTTTCGGCTCTGTTAGGGGGCTCTTGAAGCTCGATTCGGTGTGCATCGACAACAATGTGTTTCGACTGCACTACAAAGCCACCGTCATTATATTGATAGCATTCTCTTTGCTGGTGACATCACGGCAATACATCGGTGATCCGATCGACTGCATAGTCGACGAAATCAATCCGAATGTTATGGACACTTACTGCTGGATCCATTCCACCTTCACGATACCGCATAGGATTAATATGAAAGTCGGAGTTGAAGTGCCACATCCCGGAGTCGGTCCTGACGGCAGCGGGGAGGAGTTGAAATATCACAAGTACTATCAGTGGGTCTGCTTCGTCTTATTCTTCCAGGTGAGTTACCAACCCTCTATTACCTAGTGCATGTATTATTATTTATACTATGCAAGTTCCCATGATGCCGCTGATTATCCTTATTCAATTGTTTTATGAACTAACCACTATACGTGAATGTATTAACGTGTTGAAGGATAGCTGCTAAATCTATCTGGCTATATTTGGTACTATAAATACATTACAACTGGGTAGTAGTTTATAGGTATCTTTATCGTAGAAGTTGCTCTTAGAAATCGGGCGTCTTTGCCCGTTTCTTACGCATGGTATGTTTAAAATTGGAATTGTTGCTAAGTTACGTTTGTCGGAAGTTACTTGTTCTTATGCAAGAGGAGACATTTCAAGCTCTTTAAGTTGCATTTTTCGTCTGAGAATTCTGTGATTATTTTAAAATACAATATCATCATTGGGAACGGCGTTGTTGGAAAATTATTTCAAGTAGGTCAGCATTGAATCTCAGAACTAGGTTATGTAATAATGCAGTGGAATGTAAGATTTGTAACAAACAAACACGTCGGGCATACTTAAATCGCGATGTTTTAAATATATTCGCTCGTTGATTTGAAATCTTTTTCCGTGCAAACTTTTGGTGTACAAATTTCCCAAGTCGACTTTTAGTGGTTTTGTTTACAACTCAGCCGGTGTGGAAGATTTGTTGTAGATTTTTGCCTCAAATACTCGGCAGTGGTTTCTTAAGTATTTAAAATTTCAATACGGCTAAGGATTTATTTTGTTTGGATAATTTTGTTTTCAGTTATCTCATTCACTTATATTATCTTTGAAGCGTCGATCAGAGGTAGCGTTTCGCGAGAAATAATTCTTACGAAATGGGAGTGTTATTGGTTTCCAGAGCCATTATTTCTGAAGGGTATAATTTACATTTGTGGCAAATAATTTTGCGTACTCACGTGACCTTTGTGAACTGAAATAAAGCTATTCTCGAAAGCGGTTGATTGTGGTGTCCAGTTGCTACGTGTCTCTCGCGAGCGCACGCTGACGTCGCGCTTGGGTTGTCTTCCACGCTCTGCCTAAAGCAGTCAGATTTAGTTTAAAAGCATTGCATTGTTCAAAGCGCCTTTATCCAGACTGCAATGCTATCCCGCATTCGAAACTGTCGCAGACCTGTATCCTTACGCCATTGTGGTTCGGAGGAAGCACGTGGTACGGAAAGGATCAATAACTCGGGACTATCCTTTCGATCGGACAATTGCGTGTTGTTGGGGATGCGCATCCCGCCACTTTCGCCTCCTAAATTCGCCCCCCATTTGCCCAATTTCTAAGCAAATATCAAAGTGGTTATTTTGAACGTTGCTGTTTTTATTGGCGCAAAGTGGTTGGGTGACGTAGACCCGAGCTCTTCGTTTCGAAGAGAGAAACTTAAGCATCTCAGTAAAAGGTCTTTTTCGGATCATAAACTATTTATTTTGTTTCAGTATCGTTCTTTTCCTTTTACATATTTTCATTTTATACCAGATATACCTTCTGCAAAGACCATCTTAAGTTGTCAATGGATTGGTTTTTCTATCTTAGCTAAAATAACAAGGTTGACTCATTATCTTAGTGTACTTAAATGTTATTAAAATCGAGGGTTTAGGTTTGATACAATGACAGCTTGGTGATTGCAGTTGGGATTTCTTTGGTAAGATTCCATTGCTTGATATGTAGCTATATAATGAATCTATAGGTAATTTTCAAATCACTCCGTTGTTTTCGAAGTATTAATAATGAATTTTGCACACTGGTCATAGAAAGAGCTGAAGATATTGAATATTGATGTTGAATTGAATTTCCTTGATCTGCTAATAACTCCCAGGTTGTTAATTTTCTGGTTTTGCGGTTCCCAGGTTGAGACTATCTATTATCCGATTTAAAAAGCCATGGTTAGTTACTTACATTACTTAATATACAAGTCAGAAAACAAAACTTATTACCATAAAGATAAAGAGAAACATTTCAAAGATGAAGTGACGAGAAAGTAAATAATAAATTTTAATAGGATAATATGCATTTGAGTATTATCATATTAGGTGGCAGTGTTTCATTTGTTATTATTGCACTGTCTACATTTTTATGCAGAAACAGTTGTGGAAATATCAGACACTGATTTGATTGTTAGGTTTGAATATTTTTGCTTCATTTAACTTGTTTATAGGAATGGCAGTGCTGTTAATGATTTAGAGTAGGTGTATCAATTCCAAAATCGGCAAAAATGCCAAGAGTAACATTATATATATCAGCTTTCGCCTCAGATATTTAAGGATCATCATTAATTGAGGAGAAAAACAATTATTTTTGTTTTGATTTTCTCAAAAGATGACCTTGCTTCACTTAGTTTATTTTCAGTGGGACATTGCTTGTGCACGTTTCTAAACGTTGTTTTCGATTCAGATAAGTTCGTTTTAAAATTTATTTATTGTTAACTTCGGCTGTAAATCTGTGTAGCTTGCCAAGTTCATCATCTGCCTACTACACTCCTGATATATTCTATTTTTCATTGTGGAATAGTGCTCCGTTTAATCATATCTTTTGTTTTCCGTGTGATTTACGATGGCTTTCTAAGATAGCTTTATCATTATTTACTTGGCGATACCTATCAATTGCAATCAAAATGCCTCAATCCTTTAACAATGGACCAGTTCGTTCATCTGTATTACGAACTTACTATCTGTGTAACGAATCCAGACTTGCCATTCGTCCTTGGTTAGGGTACCTGCCTTATGTATTCCGCAACTTTAGATGACAACCCTAAGGTAGTTTTCCATGTCCCTGTAAACTGAAAAACGATTTAACGTGGGCATGCCGGAAGTTGATAAACATTTTATCAATTGAGAATTATTTTTAATGATTCACTGCCTACCTTCAGAGTAACTTTTGTTTAGTTTTATGAGTCGATAGTTCTTGCCTTGTCCAGCGTTCAAGTTCCGGGTGTGAGAATGCGTGTCAGTAACCTCTTTCCGTTCCTGCCGCCATCTGTCGGCGCTGGCTCGAACTATTTAGGCGAATTTTTCCATGATGGAATGGCTCCTTCTACTATACCTACCTCTATACATCGTCCTGTACCTCTTTTATTGTCGTTTTTGTGATTTCTGGTAAATATTTGTTGAATTATAGTGTGGTTTTCTTTGTTCGAGACTGTTCAGGCGCCGTTTGATTCGTATTTTCCTTAAATAAATCGAGGGTGGCTAAATCAAGAGTTAAGGTGTTATGAAAGATCAGTACTACCAACAGTAACAGATTCTACACTAAAACAGTTTGTGAATATACTTTTTGTTTCCGCTTTCTAATTTTTGTCTAGAATTCACCTAGCTTCTGATAAAATACCAACAACGTTTGGCAAATCAGGACCTTATTTGTAATATTTTTCCATATTTAAAATTACATTTTTGGAGGTTGTCCGCTTTTATTAAGCCCTAGAAAACTCCCGAAGGCCCGAAAGGTCTTTTGCCAGTGATATATTAGCTTGTTTTTAATTTACCATCTTAATTGTTCAAAGACTTAGGTTTTAATGCACCTTGTTTGAGTCTTTTCAAATGCATCAGGTTCATTTATACCAAATATTTCTTAGTTACGTGAATGCTTTTAGATTAAATCCTTTGTCAGTCCTTAAATGTAATATGATTGTGATTTTAGATCCTATAAACAAGACGTATATCCTTGGAGAAAGACAAAGTAGCATTTTTACTTGCCTATTTTCTATGCTGTATGGAGTTCTTTTTAGTACACAATTCAGTGTTGCTACTTTCAGGATTGCTATTTTATAGGGATACTTGGTGGTTTTAGAAAAAGATAAAGTACAAACAGTTCGCTAGAAGGGCTCTTAGGTAGAAATTCCATTTTACTATATTATTTTCTTTTTTATTATACTTAAGGAATTTTTATAAACCTTAATAAAGAAAAGGGGTTGTTTCTTAGCAATCTTCTTGTTTTTCGGAATTCATGTATTCCAATAATGAAATGTAATGATTTTATTGATGATTCTGTAACGTCTTTACTCGTATGTAATGTTTTTAATAACTGTATTCAAGTTTTTCCTGTTCTCTGCTTTCTTCCATCTTATGATAAACAAATCTCTAACGTGATCCGTACTCATGATTTGACCAATTAAAACATTTTACTTGTCATTTACATTATTTGTTATAATTATTTATCCGCTAAAGGACCATTTCGCGATTTTCTCTAAAACAGCAGTCGTTGAATTTTTTGATTTCGTCTGCCATGAATAGAAAATCTATGATTTTATGTGCATTCAACGACAGCCATTTTTCTTTTGATCGATTATAAGGAAGTTAAACTCCACTCTCTTTAGTTACCAATATTGATTGCTATTGAAAACTGAACAGTTCGTATATCCTGAAATCTTCCGAGTCTGGATCGCTCGCTTTCCGAGTAAATTCCTAGAAATACAGAGAGAAAGAAATTTTTACCTTCCAAGGAAGTTAGTAAGGAATCCTTAGTTCAGTTGGTGAAATCTTCCGTTTACACAATTTCAAATCAGTTAATCGACCTTTTGGAGGAAGCTTTCGTACTCTGCAGATGTTTTATGATCTTTGTGCCCGTTGAAATGTTTCTTATCAAAATTTTATATAACTTAGCGGTTACGGAGCTTTCTTCTGGCTTACCTTGATTAATGGAACATTGTATTAAAGGAAATGCATTTAAGAGATCAAAGGAAATGCATTTAATTTATTTAAGTCACATTCATATCATTGACTTTGATAATTTGAAAGCTACTGAGGTATGAGTGATTATTAATTAAGGTCTCTTTTTATGGAATGGTGCGAAAAGTGTTACTCGCAGAGTCATTGTGCTTCACTTACGTGGACTAGCTTCGCTAAAGGCGTTCTGGCTCAGTGTGGAATGCACGGTCAATCTACCTCACTCCTCATTTTGCCTAGTAAGCCGTATCCCATATCCTTAGCTCTAAATATTGAAGGGAGTGAGGGTCTAACGCTTTCTGGCAGAAGAATATTCAGAAATGGTAACGGAACCATAAAAATCAAGTTTGATCACGTGAGAAGAAGCTTTTCGTAAACGTCGTATACCGTTGTCGACTGGTTGCCCATTGGTCGTTGTCGTTGATATCGACGTATGGAGATAATGCAAATGCAATGTGATATTGTGTAAAAGCAGGAAGCTTGGCCTCTTAGTTCAAGGTCGGTAGTCAGGGCAGTAACAAAACGATGTGTACTGACTCTCTCGGATTGACGTATGCATCGTTTAGAAGAAAGATTTGTGCAAAGTTATAGGGTTTCTGTTCTTCTTCCCTTCGTGGGTTCTAATGGCCCAGAAATATTTTTTCCCTCGGGAATCGAATTCATGTTTGTATTTAAGCACACTTCTTTGCCATACCGGATGCATGTTTTAGAGCATTGATGTCTCCGCAGAGGTTTTGTTATCGTTTGAAGAGCGTATTTTTCATAACGAATTTAGTCGAAGCACCGCATCGAGCAGTACCGGTTCAGTTAACGAATTTCACAGATTATTATGATCGAAACTTGAGAAGGTAATGTTTTTCCAGGCTTAGTAATGTACCAGATAAGGATGGATACTCATCTCGGTAGCAATTTTACGGGTGTCGAGTCTTTAATTCTTTGCCAGGGGCCCTTCTACAGATCAGTGGAAGGATGACTTCCGTTTCTATTGTTGAAATAATGCTACGATATAATTGACTCCGTCAATATTAATGGACGTCTGTATTGTGTATTATTATATAAATACAGAGTTTATTAAGTTTAGTTACCATCGATTATTGACATCCTTGCGTTTATTTCCACAAGGAAAGGTGAAGATGGACTTTGAAGCGTAGTTTTAATTACCACAGTAGCAAAATCTCTAAATTAAAAGGAAGAGGAATTTATATTATTGTAAGAATGGGTGGTGTTCCCATCCTAACAATGGTTGTTTTAAATCCCAGGTAATTTAGAATACCAGGTAAATAGAAGTCTTAGTCATCATTACTAAAGTTGGAACTTAGAAAACGAGTAGCAGAATTCGGAAAACATCTTTGTCAATTATTTCTGGGCTCTATCGTGTAGCTCTTATTTCGTAATTTAGTTTAGAATATGTAGAGAGAGAAATCCCTTTCAAAAGCTGTGGTAAAGGGCGTCCAGAGGAGAAACGGTAATTATCAACGTAACCAATGAAGAATGGATGCAATAAGGTTACCGTTAGTAATGTTTTCTGTTCGAAATCCATGGAAAAATATTTGGATTCTCCCTTGATTTGCTGCCCTGTATTTGTTAGCGCAGAGATCATCAGTAGGGTCAGATTGAGAAGTCCAATGCCGACTCAAAAAAGATAATTTTCAGAATTGTGATTGATTTATGTCGCCTATGAGTGAGGCCTCGCCACCAATTTGCACCTTAAGGCAGATAATTACTTGATATTAAGTGTGGCACTTAGAAAAAATATGTAAATTTCTGTAAACAGACGCTCATAACATTCTTTATTTGCGTATTAATTTAGACTAAAATCAAGCAAAACGGTTTGGAAATAAAACGAAAGGCGGCGTCTGAAATCTCGTGAGTCGGCAAAGTTGCTCGGTATATATGGATGGAAAATCTTTCTTATAGTTGTATATTATTGTTTGTTATCCCATTTTGGTGTTAAATTAGGAAGGATTGCACTGGTCAGTGCAGTGTAAATTGGAGCTATGATTCTGTTAAATTAATCCTCATCAATACCATTTGCGAAATTTGCTTGTGTGTATACAATTGTTCGGACGGTATAACGTCAATATGTCTTAGTACTTTTGTTCCAGAAGATGCACGGGGTTACACGAATTTTTGCATGCTAATTTCCTCGAATATATTATTGAATGGTAAACAGAATTTATCCACCTCCCTTAACAAGCTCGTTTTCGCTCAGTTAACTCGCTGTTTGTGGGATTACGCTTTGGATAACGATCGTTAGGAACATAGAAAACGGGTAAGGGTGACCTAGTGCAAGATGGTGCGCACCCAGGAAAAATCCCAAGGAAGAAAGGACTTGAAGAAGCCTGACGGGAGCCATTCGGGGAGGTTTTGTGGGCAAAGGCTTCGAAAGATGTTCTGGCAGGATAGCTCAACGGACAGAGCACCCGACCGGCAACAGGGAGACGCGGGTTCTATTCCCGGTCGTTTTTCAAGTCCATTCTTCCTTGGGATCATTAAGAAGATAAAAATCTGTTGTCACTCGTTCGTATTGTCATCCATCTTTCTATTATCTTTTGCTCGTAGCGTAGTTTACGTAATTTTCCAATCTTATTTCATTCAAATGTAAACGAAGATAAAGATATAGATTGTTACGGAAAGGTTTATTTTTATTCTTTCTAAGTGCTGTGGATTTATTTACTCTGAATCACGTCTCTCGTTTCTTGTAAGGGCCGTTGTCTCATTTCCTGGCGTCGTTGTCACGCAGAATTTCATTGGGTAATGCTTAGAAGATATGTTTTAACGCGTCGTTTATGTCGATTTAACAAACTTCAAATTTATCTTTTCTAATTGCAGGCGATCCTGTTCTATATCCCTCGCTACCTGTGGAAGACGTGGGAGGGCGGGCGAATCAAGATGCTCGTGCTGGACCTCAACTGTCCTGTCGTGAGCGAAGAGTGTAAGAAAGACCGCAAGGAGCTGTTGGTAGAGTATTTCTCTGCCAATCTGCACGCCCAAAACTTCTACGCCATCAGGTTCTTCATCTGCGAGTTCCTAAACTTCATCAACGTGGTCGGCCAAATCTATTTCATGGATCTTTTCCTCGGAGGAGAGTTCACCACTTACGGAGCCGAAGTGATCGCCATGACAGAGCGCGAGCCCGAGGAGAGAGTCGATCCCATGTCTCGTGTGTTTCCTAAAGTAACCAAGTGCGTCTTCCACAAATACGGTCCTTCCGGTTCGGTGCAGAAGTTCGACGGCCTCTGCGTGTTACCCCTCAACATCGTCAACGAAAAGATCTACGTGTTCCTCTGGTTTTGGTTTGTGGTGCTCTCCGTCATAACAGGAGTGGCGCTCTTGTACCGCGTCGCCGTGGTCATGGGGCCCCAGGTGCGCACCTATCTGTTGCGTGCGAGGTCCAGGCTCGCACCACACGACCAGATCGAGACAATCACCCGTAAATGCCAGATAGGAGATTGGTTCGTTCTGTACCAGTTGGGGAAGAACATGGATCCCCTCATATATAAAGAGTTGGTGGCGGAACTGGCTGCGAAACTCGATGGAAAAGACAATGTTTAAAGAGGGTCCTCTGGTAACTGTTTCGGCGCCGCGGGAGGAGGTCGCCATGGACTCTTGGCGTCCGTTTTTTATACTGTGGTTGCTCATCGTTGAGAAAAGGAATTATATCTGGGACGAATGTGGGTGACTTTTTCGAGGTTGAAGCCTGGTAGGATGGCGACCTCCTGGAATGTGTTGGTAGATTGGAGAAAAGTAAGACTGACTTTTTATAACAAATCGAGTAAGAAGAGTTTGTTGAAAATGGATTTGCGTGGATCCGTGGCGGCTGTAAGCGCTGCGACTTGTGTGATGTTGTTGGTCGAATGCTCCGGATTCGCGGTCGCCGTCGATGGCCTCGGCATCCCCGATGCTAGACTGATGGTAGCAATGGCTGTTTATGAAAAAAGGCTTCCTTTCGTGGACAGAGTAAACGCTCCCAGCCTGTCCAGACTTTTTGAGATTTTTTGACCGATTTTTGACGGCAGGTCCTGGGTCGATCGCGGATTGATTGCGAGTAAATGGGTAGATCTTTACCACTGCCATGTTTTTCAATAGGGTGCGGTTTGTTAGTTCTGCCATATTTGACGATTGTGGCCGCGTGTAATTTCCGCTGGTCGCTTTTTGACGCGATTTGCATTAGATTCGGAAAATTCGTAAGCACGTGGACATGACGGGCGGAAGGCCACGAGGGGATGTCGACATCTTTTTCTTAATTTAAGCAATAGTGCCTTTCCCAATCATTTATCCAGTAATAAGAGGGCCTACTAAGTTTTTAGTAGCGTTGAAAAGTAGTAAAATCCGTTCACGGGAACAATTTATACCGTATAACTTTACGCGAAGCAATAATAGTGTACAGTCAGCACAAATATATATGTGTTCTAATAAAGTGCCCATATCATTGGGAGAAATGAAAGAGAAGAGGTGTTTAGTATACCTGTGATTAGCTCAAAAGAAAGACTGTGAAAAAGGACCAATATTTTGCTTGTTGATACTTCTGAGCTTTTTTTAAATTAAGATATTAAATTAGTTCGACTAGCGGGAACTTAGAAGGGTTTCGTCGAATGTATTCCATAACTTCTTTGCCTGGCATATCGAGTTGGACGCAGCAGAAGAGGGCAAACGCAACTGCAAAGATTGAGTCTTGCTCATCCTAGATTGCCTTTTTAAAGCATTTCACTCCGTATTTCCCAAAGGCCGTTTCTTGCTTCTCAGGAAGATGGTTGAATGGATGTGTTCCTGTCCTTTAAAAATCTCAATTCCTTAATCCTCGTCGATTCTCTCTGATAATTATTTCCTCGTATTTATTGATTCGAGTTGTCTTTCGTTTGTATTTTTTTTGCGTTCCATTCTGCTTCCCCCTGCTAAGGACGTCTTGGCCGCCTGACTTTTGGAGTTTATTATAATTTTGTGTGGGCATTTCATTTACGGTTGCAATCAGCATTGCTTTGTCTTAAAAGTTTAAGTTAACAGCGCTTTTTTCATTAACTAAACCCTTTTCCTCAAGAGTGACATGGAATGCCACGTACCCATCCGAGTCATCTGATTGACGAAACCAATACACGAAAGGTATTGATGCTCAGAAATTAAGCTGCATTAGCACTGCTCTAGTTTATAACTCAATTAAGAGTCTGGAGATATTGAAGCTAATTAGTGTTTAAGTAATAAAAGAGGATTATGATTGTTTTATCTGTGAAACTTTTTCCTCTGACCTCGTCTGGAGAAGTTTCCAATTCTCCTGGAGAATGTGATGATATTTTTTGTTTTTCTCGAAGAGGCGTGTAGCAATTGGAATGGGGAGGGGAGAGTAATGTTTAGGTATGTCAATTCCTCAATTCTCTCCGTTAGATAAGACATTATATATATAAATATATATACATATATTTTGTACTTTTTATTTTGTGAATTACATTATAGGTGAGGGCACCGCTTGCTGAAAGATACTTGCTGAAACTATTTTCATTCATTCCCATTTTTAGAGGAATAAAGTCAATTTTTTCATTTCCAAGATGGAGTTTGATATTTTTAGTTAGGAGAGTTGTGATTAACACGTTTTCTAAGTGTTTTTATGCAATTTTTTGTGAAGTTCCTCGCTGTGAGACGTCATTGTGTAGAAAGTGCCAGGAATTCTTGTTTTTCCAAATATTGTCGCGTAATCTCATTCCGACTTCTCATTCCCGACGAATATATAGTTAAGTATATATATTGTACTGTCATTTTGATAGTGAAGCGACTTGTTTTTCCTGGAGTTCAATAACTGTCCACACCTAAGGTCACAAGTATTTTTTTAGTGCTTTGCGTACCAATTACTGCTCTGCTGGTTAAAGAGGACCAATTTGATTTCTTCGATGTTTTCTCATTTCCATTGTATGGATGAAACTCGCTCGGCAGTTCCCTCTCCTCCCCCCTTCTACGTGAGAGTATGTTCTTTATGTTTGGAGCACAATTTAAATCTCCTGTTTCTCCTGTTCAATTATATAGAAGTGTTGTAGTAGAGTTTTAATTTCTTTGTTTTTAGTACCAAGTGTGCCTGCCATCCAACTATTAAAAAGAGGTTTCTAAAGGTGACTGCAACTATGAGCAGTTGTAGTATTTATTGATCTGAATATATTGTTGTGCAGTCATGTATGTATGGAACTACTTTATATTCAGAAATATAAATTTTTTCATGCATACTCGTCGCACATATTTTATACATTCAAAGGGTGTTTGTGGTGATGAGAAAAACGCAAGTGCTGTGCCTTACTTTCATCAACGTTATATTTTTGAATGTGCGAGTTTATTAGATGAAAAATGCCGACGATGGAGGTAAAAGTATTTAATAATAAAATTAACACAAATAAACGAAACAGGAGGGGTGCAGAAGTGATTTCTTTTCAATTTACTTGCCTTTGTTACGTTTTTCGTAATTTAGTGTTTGTGGCTGCGCTTCTGGGACCAATCTTTTGTAACAAAAGAAGTGCTCATTTCTTGTAAAAAGAAAAATTAAGACATTCCTCTTTTTTCCTCCACATTGTTGGATTTCCATTAGTGGTCTTAAGAAGTGTTATATTCTCTACAAAGTTTTCCATTTGTACATTCGAGGTAATGGCCCATTTTTTGTATATATTCATAAGAATAAATTTACATCGCTTATGAAACAGTTTTTATCATTTGTTGTTATTTGATGCGCATATCCCGACGTGGAGGTGCGTGAAATCTCTGAAGATTCATTACCCTTAAGAAATCTTAAGAAAATGCAGCGAGATCACTATTGGTTACAGAGATAACGTTGGATTTTAATTAAAATTGTGGGTACTCACGCAAGAGGGGAAATATATTATTAAAATCAATCTTAAACCTGCAGAATGCTCGCAATTTATTATGCAAAGTCTTGAGTCTGGCAGTTTTACGGGAAATATCTCGGCATTAATTAAGTGGCCTACTAAAATACTTGGTGTGATGCCATTGACTCCTTAAGATTTTTACAAACAAATGAATTTGTTGTGTTCAGTGAAACGTGGCATGAGAGAACGAGCATCTTCCTTGAGCCACGAAACTCTTTCGCTAGATAATAGCTTCTTAGTTTACCCTTTTGAGTCACCTTTCAAGTTTCCTCGGGAGTTATTGACTGATTTGCTGATTGAAAGGTTTCATGAATTCGTTCGAACTTAAAAATGTAATTCACAAGACAAGGCTATGAGTTAAATGTTGTATAAATAGCGGATACGTACATTTGTGCATGACTTACTTAGCTTCACGGAAAAGGATGAACATTTGTGTAATTTCATTTGTGTAATTTCATTTGTGCAATTTCTGCCTCTACTACGAAAGGAGAACTGGTTTCGTTTGGTTATCTCTCGAAATTTATTCGAACGGCGTGCGAATTTGGTCACAAAATCGTATTCGCCGCCATATCGAAAAGGATTTACAAATTTCCCCACTCAGTTTCATCAATATAAAGAGTTATTCGCGCTATCCTATGAGAAATAAGAGCGGGTACTGCTACTGAACCTTTTACATTTGACTTTCTGAATCTAAATAACAAAGGAGGGAAAATATCCGAACAAATTCGCATAATCTTTTGCTCAGAGGTTTAACATTGCAAGGCTGGAATTGACAAAAACGGTAGGATATTTCCCCCGTAAATTGGTGATATTTTAAAAGCCGTTAAATCCTAAGATACCCCCGAGTGGATTGGCAGTCTGAAGTTTCAGTTCTACCTTAGCATTCGTGGCTGGTCTCGGGCTGCACTAAACAGGTGACTGCCGAGATTGTGAACTTTTGACTGATTCCTTGTGACTCTTGGCTGTAACATTCTGTATGATTCGGAATACTGCCACCGGTAGGTAAGGCTTTCATCGAAAAGAAAGCGAATCTTCACTGGTATTTCCTACATTTGATGGAAGTCTCATCGCTGCTGAGGAAGTAGAGGCATAGTATACCAGGTATTTATCATTCCTATTTTACTTTTAACTTAGTTCACCATTCGAAAGACTTAATTTACTTCTTAAATAGTGCTTTACGGTAGTCAATGCCAAGGATTTATTTCAACTGTTTTAGTGGTAGTTATGTCTTACTTTCGGATTGCATTTCAACTGACGGTAATCAAAGGGAATTACCTCTGTCAAACTTCACTTTCGTTTTTCCATTTCTTTAGGACAACAAAGAAATAGTTCGGCATAAAACAATTTCCCTTCCTCAAGTAATTATTTTGGAAATAATTACTTCCTCAATGGCAATATTTCGGGAGCGTTTTTTACACTTTCTCCTATTCCTTTTCTGATAAGCACAGTTTAACCTCGCAATGGCATAATGTCTTATTCGATGATAATCGTTGAATGTGGCCTTATGTTCTTTATTGAAATATTTCGGATGAGCTCAATTAAAATCGAGAGTGTAATTTTTCATTTCTTGTCCTAATCAAAGTGGAGTTTCTAATATTTTATTTTTACATATATGAGGAGCATAGTTCTCCCTCATTTCTTCCATCCTAGAGCTCTGCGGGCGGTTAGTTTACGAAGCTGTGCCACTTTTGCCCAGGAAGAGTTTTAAGTAGCAATTTTTCTTATCTTCTTCATAAAAAATGACGAAATGAAGCTACCATAAAACTACTGTTTGCTAAATCATTAATGTATTCTTGGAAACCGAAGGCTTTAAACTTTTCAATAAATAGTGGTCGCTTGACAAATAGTTTGGTATCCCTTAAAAAGTGGCCGCCAGCCCTTAGTGTGCACTTAGCATATATGTGTTTCCGAACCGAAGGGCAAGGCGTAATAATGACGACTTCCTTTGGCAATGACCATGTTTCTTAAATGACTCTATCAACACAATTTGTGATTCGAACTGACCGCGAAAACGTCGCCTCAACCCAAAATGCGTCGCAGCCCCGAATATCCAACCTTTTTAGAAGTTATATTTTTCCCCTGTAGGTTGTGTATCTTTCTTAAATACAATTTGATTCCTCTTAGGATTCATCTCGTTCGGGATGGCAATTTTCTGTTCACAAGTAAGATAATTGACTTATTTGGACGATATTCCTTAAATCACCAAGAGACAATAAATCACTTTTCTTACAATTATTATTTCGGTATCCTCTGGGTCAGATAAAGGGCCAGTTCGCCTCAGTAATTCGTTTATTGTATCCGAAATTCCTTGTTTATGTCTGTGTAATTAACCTGCAAGCAGCGTGTGGCAGGGGGTGCATGCACCTATAACTTTAATCGATTTCGCATGTCTTTCGCGTCAAAATGCATTCTTGTGTCGATTCTTTCCAGCATCTATTATCTTGATCTTTCTCGCAGTATCAGAACGGCCTACGTAACATAGTGGACGGATTATATCGGCTACATAATCTGTGAACGTGCTTTCTCTGAATTTATTTAGTAAATTATTCCTTTGTTTAAATCTTTTAACTTCTAAGTATTCCCATCCTGCGTCTTGAAGCATCTGAGTAACGCTCACTGATTTATCGTAGCAATTCTTCACAAAACGTATTGCCTTTCATTGCGCCTTTTCTAATTCTCGAATACAACACTTGTCTGCCCATACACTGCACATACTCAAGATGAGGCCTAACTAAAGCCCGCCTTACACAGTCAATATAATTGAAGCAATATTTGGTAAAAGTGGGTACTTCTCACACGGTTCAATAATATGGATCAACATAATGTCAGTGACGATCTTGCTTTGATTAACGACGGACGTGGCTATTCCGAGTGACTTTGATTCGCACGTGGTAATTGCGTTGGTTGTGGCATTCAAGAAGTGGAAGGCAGTGGAAAGTGTGGGCAAAGAATTGGTTGCTAAAGCTCTTAATGCTTCACATAGTCTTTGGCCCATTTCATTGTCAGTAAATTGGAGAAAAATAAAATATTGCATTCATAAACGATAAATGTTATTGGATTAGCAGAGGTACTTATGCACCATCTGACTGCGGCGCCAACATTTGGAACTGTAAGTTATCTGTCGCAAACCATATAGACATGGACCATATTATATATGGCCATGCCTATACCCTCTTCCTTTTCCCCTTGACTGAAAGATATTTCGCAATATACCCCTCACACGTGGCAGTAATATTGACATCTCTTCAATATATTAACAAAGCTTCAATGAAAATTAAATCGTTTTAAATTCCTTCTATATTTTTCCATCAATATAATCGTTTCCATGTATCTCTAAGCCGTTTAATATATTGAACAGTATCGATATTGAGTAAGTTATATTGACCGTGTAAGGTGGGCTTAACGCGTAATAACATTGCTCACGAACTTTTTCTTCGCTCCGACCGACTATTGTCTTTACGAACTCTTTCTTCTAGCTTATCTCTAGTTTAAAATTTATTAACTAACAAAATATTGATCGCAGGATATCATTTCGTGTTGTTATCATTTTCTTCGTAATATCGAGCGGGCTTTGTACGGGAATTCGTTGTGATATGTTACGGAGTTGACAAAAGAAAAGAAGAATATTCAAATGATGATTCGTTGGCTGTTTACGAATGACATGTAAGACAACTCTACTAATCATATTTTATCGCTATCGTAAATTATTATTCATTTTTGGAGTGACAGATTTTGATTGTATTCACATGCGCTAAAAATAAACCCTTCATTAGCGTGTCCTCTCTCTCATACACTTCACTCATCCTCGTACTGCAAACGGCTTCGTTTGCTCAGTACAAATTGAAATCTTGTCGCTCCGTTTGCTTCTTGGCGACCGCAATCCTCCGCATCAAAATATCGATCTTTTCATAAGTTGATCCGCATTAACACGTCGTCTCGAAAGGGTGCCGTCCGCTGTCAGGGCCGTCAGAGGCCGATGGCCGCCCTCGCGAGTGACACTCCCGCCCACCGTCTTTTGTTTTTCTTCTGAAAAACTCTTCCTTTTGCTTCGTCACACGCGACCGTCGGCGGCGTGTTGCGGTCGCCTTTGGTACCTTCCGATTTTCGTATTTTTCGCATTTGGCGTTTCAAGGTTGAGAGTCCCGCGACGGTTACCTCACTTGGGTATTACCTGCGCTCAAGGCTGCGGCTAAGTGACCTTATCCACTTGGCCACCCGTGACGCATCTGCGGACGAGATTTTTTCGAATGCAACCGAAGGCTATTTTAGTACGGCATCGGCGATTTGTGGATTTGGACCGGAAAAGTTCTTCGGGAAGAGAGTCGAGACGAATGAAAGTAATCGGCGGGTTTTCGCTTTGGGGGCCCAACTACTGCCTTGTAACTTATAGTGAAATTGCTCTTAATATAATTTATTACAACGTATCGAATGGTACAGGATGCTAGACGAGCTTTCGGTTGAGCCTCTTTTATCATGGACCATATTATTTACTGATGCTTCATCTGTTTCGAACCTATCTGTATACTTAACTAACTAACAAACATTAGAAACGAATTCCACTAATTGCAAAGTCATATTCATCCCAGTGTCTTGGGATATTTTGTTATTTGTTAATTGGGATATTTTGAATATGTTACAGTTAAACTTTACTAGGATCCACAGTTGCCAAATATATTTAATTATTTTCACATTTATTAATTTGGAACTGAAAATGTCGTGTAAGACTCGGGTGCCACCCCTTATAGCACTGCATTTCACGAGAATACTCGGGAGCCTCGACGCTTGCACTAAATAGGTATCCAAATCACACGTCATCTTTATTAAGACTAAATACCAAATGCCCTTATTTACACCATTGGTCTCGAATAGAAATAAATCGAAATATTGTTTTCCTTTGGTTGAATTTGTGGCTTTGGGTGCCAATGGCTCGGAGATAAACTAGAATTTCGAATAAGGGACTAAAGTTTAAGGTATGTTTGCGTATCCGAAAGTGTCACTTCTTTGGACAAAAGAAAGGAAATTCTGTGCTATGGCCTTCCACAAGGCCATAGCGATTTCAGTGTCGTCTTCCTGTTGCGATTTATTCTGTTCCGAATTCAAATCGAGATTCTCGCCTTAAGCTCTGAAATAAATCAGCGGTTTGCGGATCGTTAATCTTTTGCATAAAAAGACGCATGAAATAAGAAAACTGTTTCATTATGGCTACAAAATTAATTCACAGAAGCGCCTTTTCAAAAACAATGCGAATTGATTTATTTGTCCTCTTACAAGGAAAATACAGACTCGTCCGACCGCACCTGGAAATTTTACCCAAACAACTTTTCTTTCAAGCGTCGAATCAGAAGACTGTGTAGGAATTTAGAGTGTGTACTTTAGCATTCTGCTATTTTGTTGAAAGGAACGTAGATTTCAATAGCTCTACGCAAATGAAGAAACTCCTGGGCTAGGAGAGAACCCTTAGAAGACAAGAGATCTCCAATGATTTCTGACAAATGCCACTTGCTTCACAAATTGAAATTTTAATCTTCGGCCTATTTTGATAAGAAGTAAAAAAGTAGAATTCATTTCTAAGTGAAATAAAAGAAGATTGGCCTTTTACCAAGCGATAGTTAATTATACGAGGAAACATACTTCTGAAAATTCAGCCTATTTTGGGCTTATTTCTTGGGGCAATAGCGTGTTTTGTGCACCATTTGAACAGACTTTGCTACCCTGCTGTTGATTTAGACGTTCACAGAAATCATAGGTACAAAAATAGCGGATTTAGGTACCGCTTTCATAAGTCTTAATTTTCGCGCAAATAAATTAATTCCTTCGTATACTATTGAGCAGATTCCTCTAATGTATTTCGTATCTTGGGTTCGTTAGTTGACAAGATCGCTGACCACTCAATTGTGCCTAACAAACACTAATGTCAACCATGTTCACTCTGTTCGGTGGACTACCTGAGATATGTTATTTCCAAGAAAATTATGGAAGAGGTCATCTGTAGGAATAGCGCGAAAATCACCGAATAAGCGAATGTTATCTTGGGAATGGTTCACGTATAGTATATTTTTCGGTAATCAGCCGTCCGCTTCTTCCACTTCTCGCGATAAGTGGCAAAATCCTCTGATATCTCGCTCCGAGTGTCATGCACACCTAAGGGAAACCAGTTTATTATTCAAAGCAAATGTCCTTGAGGCATAAGTTGGAAGGAAGGAAGTAGCTTTGTGGTTTCCTTCGCGACTTCGTGTTAGGATGGGAAGACCTAAGGCGGGAATGAATGTGTTCGGATAATATGTAGCCGCTATTTTGAACTTGCGGATAATTATAAGTCTATGCGAATAATTATAGTTCAGTGAAATGCCTTTAGATGGACAGTAGGCACGTACATATCTCTTACTGTGTTCATTCAAAGTGATTGAATTTGGCGTAGAATGTAACATCATTCCGCAGCCATTATGCTTAAAATCAAACATCGAGTTTCTATTCTCCTTCTAAACTAATTATACCCATTAAACAAGCCATACCAGGCGACCAAAATAGGAAATGCTGTAACTATATACTTTTGACACCTCAGAATATAGTGGTACCTAGACTTACGAACTTAATTCGTTCAAACCCAGTTTTCCGTTATATCTTACGGTAGATCAAATAAATCGAATTTGGCCCTAATCCTAAATAATTTTCGGTTGTATGCAATTATAAAAATATGATCTTAGGGCAGTTATTATGAAAATATGTTGTAAAAAAGGACATACCTTTGACCGATGTATTTGATCGACTTCACTTAACAGAATTTCTTCTGAAAATGGAAAAACGTAAACGAAGTATAGAAGCTAATGGCTCGAATTCTAAACACTGAGACAGTTTGATAATTTTCGGGTTCTTTTCTGTATGAATTCCCGCACATTGGTAGAATAGTGGGCTTAAATATTGTGTATAAAATGAACACGAGATAAGCCTAGTGTGATAAGCAAGTTTCGCGGAGGGTCCCTCTCTCTCAAAGAGATATCTTAGTAGCTTTTTCATCTTTATCGAAGAAAAGTTTCATAGGAATCATCTTCTTTTAGTTTTCTTCCACAAAAGAGAAAGATTATTAGCGATACACGTAAATTTTGTCTAATGAAGTAAATTTTTGTAAATTCTGTCAAATTGGAAAAAAAGTTGCAGCAGGGAGAGATTTATTGCGTGGTCATGTACATGTGTTACAGTACTCGGGATTATGAAAGCGCCATGGTTCGTATGTCGAAATTAACTGGGGTCCTAACGCAGAGCGAAAATAGTTCGTGTGTTGAAAAGTTCGTATGTTGAGCGGTTCGTAAGTCGAGATACTGTACATCGAAAGCTTTTTACTAAATTTTTCCAATTTAGTATTCTTTTGTAGTCATAACAACTTGACGTGGCTTTAGAATAGCGCCTTATTTCCCCAGTTTATGGCGTTTTCGCTGAAAGCTGTATCGCTAATTTCGTCTCATAGAAAGTGTCCAAATAACGGTTGCGGATCTTTTACAGTTACACCTCAAGGTAACAAAGACAATGAAATAAGTACGATTTAATTATTTATTGCGGAATATAAGAGACGGATAAATGCAAGTAATAGTTTAATAGTTGAATCCGTCGGTCACGTTAAATTGAAACTCCATTTCATTTGGTAAGGGATCGAAAATTTTTCCCGATTCTCTGCTTCGTGCGCTAAAAAGTGACATGCATGCGAAAATGTTTCCTATCTAAGAATATTTTTTCAAAAATTTAGATTGAAAATTAAGAGCTATTCATCCTATTTGATGACGCCCTCGTCGTGATTATTCATATTTCTAAAGATCTAGACACTGAATAATCTGACTAAAATTCAGAAGTGTGCGATTTCTAAATGTGGTACTTAAATCGACTGTTTCGTATATTCCTTTTTGGAATCTACTTAACTGTCCTAAAGGCCTAAATGACGGAGATAGATAGACCCTTTATAGTCGAGGTTAGGCCTCTCTTCCAACTAACATCTTAAGCTCTACGCTAATAGATTTTTCCAATTCTCGTTTCGTACAGGTTTCACGTCATTTCAAGAAGTGCCTAAAATCGAATTCCAAAGTTTACGCGCCCTAGCATAGAACAATAGGGAAGCAGACTATCTAAAATAGTCACAAATACTTTTTGTAGTATCTAATTAACTCCACGGGAAATACGGCATAAAGATACATTAAAAATCCGCCCCATGTATTTGAACGGGCGAAATTTGACCTAAGCGACAAGATCGATAGCAATGTGAGGATATTTGCGGATGATTCGGTAATATATAGAGAAATATCAAGTGACGAAGATAGTGCTTCACTCTCAAACGACTTAGCTCATATACAAATGTGGTGCGAAAAATGGCAGCTAGATCTTAATGTAGATAAATGCTCTGTAGTAAATTTCTTCGAAAGGAAACAATTGAGTCAGAACCGCCCTTACAAAATTAGTGGAACGAATTTAAATGTAGTCGACTCAGTAGAATATCTTGGAATCACCCTAACCAATAACTTAAACTGGAGCACACACATTCGAAAAATATGCGGTAAAGCAACTAAAAAGCTCGGTTTTATAAAGCGTATTGTAGGTAGATGCGATGAAAAGGTTAGAGAGCGATGCTATTTTACGTTAGTTAGGCCCCATCTGGAATATGCGGCGAGTATATGGGACCCAGCGGATGAAACGAACTCTCGCGAACTCGAGAAAGTGCAGCGTAAGGCGATACGTTTTGTTAAAAAGTGCTACGATAGAGAAGCAAGTGTAACGCAAATGCTCACAGACGCAGGTTGGGAATCCTTGAAAGAAAGGAGATTAGAAGCTAGGCTGCGATTGTTAGATAAATTCAGAGGAAATACATTTTCGGATGACGTAATTGATATTATGCGACCCCCCTGCTACTTTGCCCGATCCGACAGTGAGCGTAAAATAAGAGAAATAGACGCGAGGACAAGTCGTTTTAGAGACTCTTTTTTTCCGCGAACGATACGCGATAATAATAAATTAAAAAAGTAATTCTACTCTTGGTGTTTACACCCCCTGCCACACGCCGGAAGGCGGCTTGCAGGGTACTTATGTAGATGTAGATGTAGAATTTGATGTGTCCTAGCATCGAAAAAATGGCCACTACGGTAAAAGTCTTTACGACATGCGATAGAAATCCATATCATCCTACGATATCCTGAATTTCAACGTTCTACCTGAACGAAAATGCCCTAAACGAATTTTTGCATATACGCTCAATGTTTTTAACGGAGAAAGTACCTTTTTTGGGGCCTTCTAAGATCGAACCCCTAATATCCAGGATCGATGTCTCAATTATACCTTAATGGACAAAATTGGGGCCTTTACGCAAAAGTGATGAGATATTCATTATCATGTGAGACTTGTTAATTTCAGATGAAATTTCTATTGAGATACTATCACAAGTCTGTATTTCAAAAATCATAAATCAATATTTTAATCTACGTTAATTCCCGTGGACGATGATTGACTGAGTTGTTAATTTTGTCTGCAGAAATTTCAAACTGAGTCGAACTTGTTGGAAATGAGGCTCTTGAAAGTGAGATGAGGAAGTTTTCATTCAAGTTAGTCGAGGAAACCAAAACTTGTGAATTTTGCAATTTGTTTGTGTTTCCAGTGGAATGGAAACACTCTGAGGGCTGCGCTCATATTTCCTCGTTGAGAGATATCTTCAGATGTTCAGAACTTCCTTGTATACATTTTGAAGTTTTATGAGACGAGAAGTTTTTTTATAACTGATCGAAAGTAAACAATTGATGAGATGATTCCTCACATTCCGGATAATTCCCGCAAAAAATAATCGATTTGCGAGCAAAAAGAAAGGGTGTCTTGATAATAATGTTGAATGAGTTTCGGGAGAGATGAAGTTATTTGTCAGCCGTCCAAATATATTTATATACCACTTGAAATATCCCTGAATGAATCGTAGGATCAGAATCGAATCTTAGAATAGTATGGATTCAACGTACTATTTATTTACTGAGTTTGTATTTCTCGTTCATGCAAAGGCAATTCTTATTTAGGAGGGAATTAACATCGAGAAATTTCATTTTCTTTCCAGGCAAATTGATCACTATGGGAGAATACTCTGATAGGCCTCGAGGAGGGATATGTAATGCTAAAGGTATACCACGGTGTAACACTATCTCTCAGGAATGCTCTAACTCTACGTCTCAGTGAAGAGATACTTTATCAGAACCTCATCTTTAAGTCCAGAGAAGTGAACTTTTCTTCTCTGTGAGCGTGAAGACTACGAAGACCTCCCGGCTCAAATGTCATATCCGATTGGTAAAATCGTTAATAATGAAAATGTAATTAACAGATGCACCGCGTGGTTCCGGTTTTTATGGGTTTCAAGATGCATGTTCGCGGAATCCCCTCCGTTTGTATTTATAATTCATCCAAATGTGCGCAAACTTGTACTATATTGCCAGTCTGTCGTGATAGCCGACGACATGACGACGTATTAATGCAAGATTTGATGAACGCTGAGTGACATTTTAAATCAATTCTAAAGCAAATATTCTCAAAAGTCAGTGTTAGTTTGTTGTTTCAACACACGGAAATTTGATTTAACGATAAGATATCTGACGATGATATAGAGTTCACTTGGAGGAATCGATTTATGACGATTTGGGACGGAGCACTTCTCAACGACATATTCTGCAAATCATAAAATAACATTTTTCAAATTATCATGCAAGTACCCCATATGTTTAACTAAGTTCAAGCTCTACTTTGAAGAAGAACGCCATACGAAAGAAGTAAGAACAAAACTAAGTAAGAGCCGAGTGTTTGTTCTTACTTCTTTAGTTCCCCGTATATTTTTCAAATCATAATGGAATTAAGTATGAGCAGAACAATTATTCAAAGTGAATCTCTACCATTCATTTCCCTCGGCTCACTTACGTGTTAACTCGAAATTCCCGGCACACTTAGGCGCTAATGTTATTCTCGCAGAACATCAAAAGCGTACTCGAGGTTGGGAAGCGATAATTTTAAGAGCCGATGAGATTTCGAATCATTTTCTTGGAGTTCTGATCGAAACAGTTCCGAAGAGACCAACATATGTCCCCTGCAAGACGCCTTTTGCTGTGTGGCATGTGGGTATGCTTTTCTGATGATATATCGTAAATGACGGGATCTATGAATCGACGACAGTTCTCGATCGATTCAGCTCCGATTAATTTGAGCCCTCGAAGAGTTGCTCAATTCCATCGCCGAACATGCAAATGAGTGCGCGCACACGACTCGTCGTTTGAGAATTTTTGGCTATTTACCCTCTTAGTACGACAAACAGAAAGCGGTGATAATTCAACCGAAGGGGAAGTGTGCACGCTTCGTGAAGGGTGCGCATTCTATTCGGTCATTGTAAACTCCGTCAAGTGCAAAGGATTAATGAGCAACGGAAATTTTAAAAGTGCTCGTGTAAAATATGACAGGGATGGCGAACTTATTGGGTGCCATATTTGACGATTATAAAGCGTGCCATTGTGGTAGTAGTAGTATTTTTAAAAGTGAACTAAGGTCATTTCGCACGTAGGGCCACACCGGGAATCGAACCCGGGAACGCTTGCCAATGTGGTGCCATACCATAGAGCGAATAATGCAGATATTATGACAACGATGAGATAAAGATGATGCAATCAGTGGCGCAGCGATGGCTGGGGTTTCAGATTTAAAACTCCCACAAGAGGGTTAAATTCTTTAAGAAAGATATCACAATCTAGTTCCCCAATCTCGGAAATATCGATTTTCTTGCCACACAACCGTATACATCTCTTCGTTTTCTATCCAGTTCATATTTTTGAAGGGAATTTTTCTTTCAAGATGTAGCGTGCATGATTATACAGGCACAGTTTATTTTTTATTATCGTGCATGATTATACAGTTTAAAAAAAAACATACTAGGCATATTTTCATCCTCTCAATTGTCTCGATTATAATGAACTTAATCCATATTTATTTTCTCTGGGGTTCACTTTCTTAGTGAAGAATAAGTAATAATGGTAGTGCAGCCAGAGTTCTGCGTGCCCAAAAAATCCTCTCGATTGTCACTTAGGGTTTGCGTCCCTGGGTTTTCCACCCTGGTGTATGACACGTTCGGCGAATCCTATGTCGGATGTGTGCCAAATATGCGAAAATGAACGATTAACCAGCCGATTTGGTGATAAATCAAAGCTTGATATTCTACCGTTATCTATGGTTATTATCTTAATGATGAACCTAAATTGTCGTTCTTGTCGAAAAACCTTGTTTTACTAACGGAATCCACATTTATTTACACTGGAGTTTAAATATCTTTAGTGAAGAAAGTAAGAAATCTATTTAAATATTTATATAAAAATTGTAACTGTATAAACACAATTTTGTAACAAGAATAGCGCCTTCCGTATTTCGCGTGCCAAAATGATTCTCTCCCGTGTTACTTCGGGGGTTGGCACCCCTGATCTAAGACATCGAATGAACCAGGTTTCAACAATGCCATGTTGGTTAAATGAAAACCAGGTAGCGCATGTTACTCCATACGCAGTTTTTCGCAAAGTAAATCGTTCCTCGGCACCGCTCCTTCTTTATTATTATCGTCGTTAAAAAAGCTGCAATTTGGAACCTACTGCATGTTAGCAACCGTGTACGAGGAACAATAGCACACCGTCAATACAATAGTAACCTCAAGATGTACTCACAGGTATAATTATGAAATCTGAATCAACTTCTGTGAGGGGGAGAAGAATTCTGACTGGTATTCACCGTAATCGGAGTAAAACCCCTCCAAAAATTCCAACAATTTCACAATTAAAATTACAAAAATATAAATATAAATTTCGCTATCACAATTATAAAAATATAAATATATTATTAATTCTTCTACTCTTATCTCTTCGTTGATTTTGGATCTTCTCCCGGATTCTGAAAAAATTACATTTTTTTAAATCGAAAACACGAGCGCTTGAGTACCCATAGCTTCACTTGATAAGGCATTTCATAGGTTGATTCAAGAATCTGCGCGATTTATCTAGCACTGAAATTAGGTACTTATCTATTTTACAGTTTTCCACGCCTTCCACCTTTGGTGCCACATTCCATTCTTTACATTCCACATTCCATTTTTCCGTATACGTGTATATTTTTGTGACTCTTCCTGAACTTCGCCTGTTTATTGATTAATGGAGCTGAACCTGGTTGCTTGTAATGTTTTTTTTTTTGCGGAAATGTAATAGGTATTTATATTTTACTTTGTAAAATAAATGTATCCGTTTAAAGATGATTTTTTTGGAACTTAAAAAATAGTGATTAATTATCTATATGTCTTTGAAGACGATTCGGTCTTATGCGCTCGAAGTTTAAAACAAAACATTCAAAGCAATATTCCATGGATACGAGCTGGTACCAATCGTTGTCAAGGAATTCTTCTCGATAACGGTTCGCCACTTCGCCATTAGCACTTTGGCTTCGGCTTAAGAATCCTCGACGCTGATAATTAGCAATGGAGAATATTTCACGTCGTTTACATAAATAGACATCGTTTGTATCTCTGAAACTCGTTTCAAGGTGAAGGGAGTCGCTCGATTGGTACACTTCTGCAATATCATTCTTACAGAAATAGACTACAGTTTTTTAATGCATAGCAATAGCAGTGCTGTACCAAATTCGATGAAGCTGTGAAGGGTTTCCTTTCTGTGTTTCTTCACTCATTATCTCTCATTCGTATCACTCACATTCAACGACTTCACGTAAAGACTTCCTTATATAGCGTTTAGAGTTCGAAGGTCGTCTTAAAGATAAAACGAAATGACGTACTATTTGGTGGACTTCGTCATGAAAATTATCAGCTGACGAGTAGAATATACTTTATCTTACGGATAAAACTTCGTTACTCCTCTGTTATACAATATTTATTGTATAACAGAGGAGTAACGAAATGTGCCGAATCTAATAGGTATTGAACTCACACGGAGTGATTTAAATAATCAAAAAATCATTACAATCTCCAATTTTCTCTGACATCGAGTGGATTTCCAATTGAGAATAGAATTAAACGACCAAAATGAGAATCTTTATTCAGATTTCTTTAATGAGAAACTTATATTTTCTTCAATTATCCCGCAAGCCAGAATAATGAACTTTACATGTATTTCCTTTGGGAACGCTTTGACTCATCCGGGGACGAACCGGGGACCAAAGGTATTCCCACCACACTCTCGCATTTCGCGAGAAATTTAGCGAAGTTAAGTTATTCTCATTGAGTTGAAACATTCTTCCGAATTAAGTTTGAAGAAACTTGTGAAGAATTATCAGTATTTCAACATTGAAGAATTATTAACTGAATCCAGGCTTAATTGATATTATATATTAATGTTATTAATTAATATTATAACTTAATATATTAATGTTCAAATGTTATAATCAAGAAGAGTGCAGATCAGAAATGTCGCTTTGGCTCTGCGCAGTATTTGAAATGTTAATGACTACGCGGGATGTAAATACATTTAAGTAAAGTTGATTACTTTTGTTTAAATTGAAACTACTTCTAAATGTTTTCACTGGGTAAAAACACTTTAATTACCAGGAAATAAAATTTTTGTAAATTAACATTATCGAAAATACAAAGTGGTATGCATTATCTATGATATTGTGTAAGAAAGTGCAAATTAAGTACTTCGTGCATCAGCGATATCCAGTCAAATTTTGGCGTATTAACACATTTATTAACCAGTCATTAGCCACTTGATTATTACTGAGTTATTTATTTAAAATATACCGAATAAGATTTTGAAGATTTCCTTTAACTAAGTATAAAAATAGTGATCTCTAAGAGAAAAGATGCGATGAAATGCATCGTATGTAATATAGATCGCTAAGAATATCAACGATGAAATAATAAGTTGGGAAAGATATTTTTCCTTGAAAAATCACATACATCTAAATATATACGGACTTTCAAACATTATGTACGCAAATATCACCCGGGCTCATCTTTTACCTCAAGATTTTTTATCACATTATTTAAATTTCTATATTGCTTAGGCAAATTAACTGTCTATTTAGCTCAACTAACTCATTGACAATCTTGAAACTCACAGATATTGAAATGAAAAAATATCGTGATGAGATAAAAAAATATTGATATTTCCATGAAATTGAAGGTTATCGATTGTTTTGGAAAAATATTTTCCCGTTTTAAGCGTTTAAGTTTTTGCAGATATTATATACACCGGTATCAGCTAGTATATATAAATTTGTATAGCTGAAGAAGGAATAAGTTTTGTCTTTTTAGGCCAAAGAAGCGCGAAATCGTCACTCGCTGCGTTTTGATGCAGCAGATTATGACATTTCCGACGTTTTTTGAAGTACTATTGGAGGAAATTATTTGCCGATGTTTTAATAAATAACCGAAAAAATACTTACGCCTGAATACCAAGATTGCAATTTATGCAAATATCGATTGATTCTGTTGGGAGATTTTATATGCAAGTGTGCTTTTAGATACTCCGCTGTAAACAATAAAATTTTAACCATCAAGTATAAGAGTTACGATAGATTCCCATTATAAGGGGCCGGTTAACGAGATGGCTCGCTCGAGGTGGCAGTTGCATTCGGAGACGCGTAAGTGTTAAAGTTCCATCAAAAAGACATTAAACGAGTGAGCATGATTGCCTCGACGAAAAATCCCATAATCATTTTGAATGCGACTATTTATCAAAGAGATATTTACGATTTTTCTCTATATGAAGGCGCATGTTCTATTACTTTCCTTTCAGATATCTTTGGATTGAGTTAATTACTTATTGCACCACGCCCATGTACCACCACGCGAGTCAAGGAATTGTAATTACCTTTCGATTCAAAGTGCTTTCCCTTCACTAACTGATAACTAATGCGATGCTAATTCATCTTCCCTATGCAACAAATCGCAAGAATTGAAGGTTACATGTATGTCTATATGTATTATCATCATCATCAGCCATTTCCAATCTAACTTAGGCCTCCCCAAGCTCTTTCCAGTTTCCTCTATTCTGTCTACGAGCATTTGCCAGAACGATGTTGAGAACCATAATGAAACCTATTTTATGTAGAAGTAGATGGAGAGGAAGTAAAAAGTACGATGGGTTTTGTTCCCATAGGCCCGAATTCGAGAGAAAATAGCCAGGAAAGAAAGGCATATTGCTTGATATCCGTCATTTTCGCTCAGTTAATCATAGTAACATTTTGCGGAGTGACAGAGAGGTTGGTAGTGGGACTGATGGTCTGGGATACCTCTCGATGAAGCTTTTTTTACTTTCTCCTTTCATGGAAGTTCTCAACATCGTTCTGCCAAACGCTCCTTGTATTCATACATCACGATGTCTCTGTTACATCGGTCCTTCGGTCTTCTTCTCGGTCTCTTCACATCTCTTGCTGTCCGATTGAACCTGCTGGTGTCCAACAACTGTAGTTTCTTCTCGCAACATGCCTTGCCTTTGGGGCCTTCTTTTACCAATGATCTCTGTTGCTCTTACCATCTTTCTTTCCTATGTTTTACGTTTCCTGTATCTCTTTGTGAATCCAGCGCTCCTTACTTATTTGCGTAGTCTAGAGTAGTTGAATTATTGTTACGTTTAGTTTCACTTCTTTACGTCGAGACTGGTAAAATGCATTGGTAGAAGGCGTTCCTTACACAATGACCGTAATAATGACAAGGAGGAAACTGTTAATTAAATAATAAATTCAATTTGAATTTCCTGAGCAGTGGATATTAATCTCCACCATTCTGTTGTCAATGTACTCATTTCAAGTATCGGATTCTGTGTAAATTTCAGATTAAGTAAAAACGAATGGCGGATTGAAGAAGAAGGAAGAATGCGTAGTAATGAAAGAAAAGCAGAGAAGTGAGGTAAGGATTATGGGTGACTCCATGATAAGGTTTAGTGAAAAGTATTGCAGAGGGACTAACACGAGTGTGGAATGTTTTCCAGGGATAAGGGTGGAACAATTGCAAAGAAAAATTGAAAACCTAGGGGAAATGTGTGAGGAAAAAGTGGTGTTTTTGCATGTAGGTACAAATGATGTGAAATCAGTGAAGTCTGCGGAGCATCTAATGGGTTATGTATGGGACTTGTGTGAAACGGCAAAAAAGAAGTTTAAAAAGGCGAAAATTGTGGTTAGTGGAATTGTAAGAAGAAGAGACGTGTCCTATCGATTTATTCAAAAAATTAATGATTGCATTGACTGGGTGTGCAGTAGACAAAACATTATGTTTGTGGATCCAAACTGTTGGCTTGGTGAAGATGATTTGAGATGGGATGGTTTACACCTAAATAGAAATGGTGCTTTTAAATATGGAAGGTTAATGAAAAGAGTGATTGAATCTAATCTCAATAAGGGAAACTAAATGAGAGTGCGGCAGATGGGTTGGTTCACGATATTGATATGAGAAATAGAAATTATATTGGTGATGATGGTGAATTGGGAGGGGTTCTAAGGCTTTTGCAGGTTAACTGTCGTAGCATTTACCATAAGATTCCTGAATTTAATACCTTGGTAGATTCGTGTAATGCGGATATAGTGATAGGAACAGAGTCGTGGTTAAAAGATGAAATTGCATCAGCAGAAATCTTTGCAGAAAAGTTCGAGGTACATAGGAAAGATAGAGAGGGAAAAGGAGGAGGTGTATTTGTTTGCGTGTCCAAACGGTTTTCGAGTTTGCTCATTTCAAGGGATAACGAATATGAAATCTTGAGCGTAGAAGTAGAAGACAGGGTGAGCAAGAAAAAGATTCAGATAGTGGGAGCATACAGGCCCCCCGGGGAGGACCTCGCTATGGTCGAGAGGTTAGGGGAAATGACTTGTAATGAAAAGGACGTTAACAAATCCATTGTAATAGCAGGGGACTTAAACTTACCACAGGTAAACTGGTCAGGAAAAGAAGGGGCAGGGGGTAGGGCGCAGCATCTGATAAACTTTCTAATAAGAGAGGGTGGTTTCACGCAGGTAGTAAACAAGCCCACAAGAATGAGTAACATTTTAGATGTATTTCTTTTAAAAACACCTGAACTCGTCAAAACATGTGATATATTACCTGGAATTAGCGACCATGCGGCAGCATTTTTAGAGCTTTGTTGGAATAGAAAATCTCATAGAATCGAAATGGAAAACAAAATAGTGTACAGTTTTCATCGAGCTAATGCGGAGGCTTTTCGCGAATATTTAAGAAACGAGTTTGAGGGTTGGGCTCGCACGGGGTCAAACGTAGAGGAAATATGGGAAAATTTTAAGCAGGTATTGAATAAAGGGATAGAAAAATACGTACCAAAAAAGAAACTAAAACAAAATGCAGACCCTGAATATTATAACTTAGAGATAAAAAGATTGAAAAAGAAATCGAGAGATTTACACAAAAAGCGTAAAATTAGTGAACAGCATAATATCAAATACAAGGAGGTAATAAAATTATTGAACATCAGGAAAAAAGAGGCAGAGAACAAATTTCTAGATAATTTGATTGCGAATAATGGTAGCAACAGTTTTTATAGGTATGTTAAGCGCCGAAGGAGGGGAGAACGTGAAATAGAAACGATAGAGGGAGCACAGGGTAATATTATAACAGATAGGTCCGAGATTGTAGACGAATTCAGAAAGTATTTTGCAAGCACTTACAAAGCTCCAAATCAATCAAGCGACGTCAACTCATTGGAAAGCAAAGGTAATTCGTATCTTCCTTTCAATATATGTTCGAAGGATTTATTAAAAAGAGTAAATAAGTTAAAAAACAACAAATCACATGGCCCAGATGGAATAAGAAATGAAAGTTTAAAGTTAGGAAGCAGGGAAATAGTGCCTTATTTAAAAAGAATGTTCAATATAGTCATTAATAACGGTCAGGTACCAAAGGATTGGAAAACAGCTATAGTAGTTCCTATTCACAAAGGGGGAAGCAAAAAGTCCTTAATGAATTATAGACCAATCAGCCTTACAAGTGTAGTTTGCAAATTATTCGAAAAGATGATCGCAGACTATTTTAAACAATTTTGGGAAGCCGAGGGGTGGCTAAACGACAATCAGCATGGGTTTAGAAAAGGTTTCTCTTGCGAATCTCAAATGATAGGACTATATCAGGATTTAATAGAAGCGCAGGACAGAAGAGATCAGGTAGACGCCGTAGTGGTGGATTTAGCTAAGGCCTTCGATGTGGTGGATCACAGTTTGCTGATACAAAAAATGAGCAAGATGGCGGTAGATCCAAGGATAGTTACATGGGTAAAGTCCTTTATTCTAGAAAGAACGCAGACGGTGAAAATAGGGAAAGAGCTGTCAGATCCTATTAAAGTAACTTCGGGTGTAGCTCAGGGTAGTGTACTCGGGCCGCTATTCTTTTTAATGTTTATAAATGACATGCCGAATGTATTAAAATCTCGCGTACGTTTATTTGCAGATGACTGCGTAATATACAGAGTTATAAAAGGTAACTGCGACTGTATAGAATTGCAAAGCGACATTGATAGCTTAAATAATTGGGTCTCCTCGAACAATCTAGATATAAACAAAGAGAAATGTAAAATCATAAGCTTTAACAGAAGCAAATACCCGTTCTCCTATAACATTGGCGGTAATACTATAGAGAAGGTTAGCAATGTGAAATATTTAGGGGTTACTTTCAGCAACGACTTAAAATGGAATGCGCACATTGAGAACTTAATAGGAAAAGCAAATAAAACATTAAATTTTGTAATACGTTCTCTTAAACGGGCAAATAGGAAGGTAAAAGAAACCGCATATACATCGTTGGTTAGGCCTATATTAGAATACGGTGAATGTTTATGGGACCCTCATCAATTAGGAGTTAAAAGGGATCTAGAGAAAGTGCAAAGAAGGGCGGCTAGGTTTGTGTTAAGTAGATATGACAAATGTAGCAGTGTGACCCAAATGCAGAAAGAATTAGGCTGGGATAGTCTAGAATCCAGAAGAAGGAAAAAGAGATTGTCGATGTTTTATAAGGCATATGTTGGGAAGCCCGCGTTTAAAGAAATTCGTGATAGAATGAATGAGGCAGATTACATAGGTAGGAACGATCACACATTTAAGGTTAGGTGTATTAAACAAAAGACTGACAAACGTAAATATTCTTTCCTAAATAGAACAATAGAGGAATGGAACGGTCTACCTGCAGAAGTCTTCGAACCTTTCCCAAGGAATGTTAAAGCTTTTCTCAAGAAAGTGGGGGAATTAAACAAATTAGACGAGTGAACCTGCCGTAAACGAAATGTGAGTCGAGTAGGGGATCGCCTGGTAGGGTGATGTACGGTGGGGACTTCGTGGGCCCCGTGGCCGCTACGGTAGCCGTGAAGGCCTATCAGGAACCCTGAAAAGTCTTGCATGACAATTAATTCTGTACATAAAATTAATGTAGTTGATGTTAGTTAGCGTAGTACTATACTGGATACATTGTAAATATCTTAATGATGTATTTTAATTATAGTAGTTGATGTAATGTGTTGATATTGTAGATGGGTGGTAATTCATTTATGTTTTTATTCATTGACACTGTATTATATATGAATTTATTTTTGTATTGTGTTCATAGTATATAGTGGGCTTATATTGTGAAGCAGTTGTAATGTATAAAGTTGTACTTTATTAACGTCGCCACCAGACACAAGTCTATCTGCGACGGCTTTGTATATAATAATAATAATAATAAAAACTTTCGTTGATATGTTTTCCAGATAGATGTTTAGTATTGTATTTGTACTTTGGTAAAAAAAAGTGAAAAAGTTTTTAATTTGATTATTACTCAAAATTTAACTATTTTAATTTTTGCTCTTTCTTCAGTTGCGTCATTGTTGCGATAGTGTAAAAGCTATATGAAGTTGAATAATAATAATTATTTTTCTCTCATTGTTTAATGCCATGAAAAGGTTTCTTAAATTGCAATTATGTGGGCGTTTTCCACTTAAAACATTTTGGCCCACTTAGGAGAGCGAATGAAAAATACCCACCTTGCCTCGTATACCTTACTTCTTCCAGGGATTGTGGTAATCAATGGTCGGGGGGGTTCAAGCCGCCCTTAACAGAGGATACATTACGAACAAATCCGTAAAATATTCAGTCCTAAGGGCACAAAATGTTACACTTGGATATAAAAGACCAATTTATAATTATCTTCACATATTTGGTCACTCAAAACTTCAGTGCTACTAGAGGAAAAATCTTTGTGTTTCCAGTGAAAAAATATTTCATTCGAGACCAGTTTACTCCTCAAAGACGCATCTTCAGGAATTCAGTCCGGAACAAGGGAAACATAGATAAGCCTGAAGATGTCTAGCCGTACACGAAACCGGTTGCGAATAAAAAATTCATTGTAAATACCATTTTTTTCTCTTTTAATTCCATATGGCCCTTTCCATAAAGTTGAGCTTTCAAATTACAAATTTACAAAAAATTACATTCCACTAAAATATTTCCACCACTGGGAAGATGTTATTTCTTTTTGGTTCCATCACATTCACTGTCACCTCAATAAGAAGCAATTTCTTCCTCTTTTATTTGTATTCCGGACTCTACACTTGAAAAGCTCGGAAAGTACACTCGCGTTTAATACTAAATTGGCATAGAAAATGATCGGTTGAGTTCTTGAGAATCTCTTACGTTCTTTCAACTTTCTCGCATCATAACAATCCTCAAGAGTTGAATTGGCCTTTTTCTGCATTACAAGTTTATAGGCTAGTCAGTTGGCATTAATTTGTTTTTTTGTGTAGCCAGTTACAATGGGGAAGAGTGTGGAACTAAAAGATACGAGTGAGGATGCATGCTGAGATTTAGTGAACAGGAATGCTGTATAGTTTGGGATTTACTCGTATTCTGTTGCGCGCTTTGTGCTTTCCATATGAAGTATGATTATCAAATATTCAATATCCAATTTTGGAAAAACAAAACTCATTTCACGTAAATAGTTTCTTGTTGGTGAAGAGGTGGAAGAAAAGGGGAGAGTGGGACCTAAGGCAGGGGCAGAGGAGGTCCTAAGGTAGGGGAGGTCGATTGCAGTCGAATGATTAGTATCAAAGACGACGCGTCATTGCTACAGCTTACCATTCCTCAGGTTGAAAATTCTTAGCTGATAAACTTCACCGACGAAGTGTGCGAGTATCATCTACGTTGACTAAACTACCCTGCAAGCCGCCGCCACCACCACCAAGGATCATAGATGTGAGCTCAGTCAAATTTTCTCCTTGAGGAATTTCAAATGGTGTTCGTTTTTATAAAAATGCGCTTTGTGAAATGCGATGGAGGAAAATTTTTTAAGTAATAGAGTTATTTCATCATTGGATGTAAGTATAATTGCATCCCAAACCAAACGGATCTTGGATGCGAATTTGCGTTTCTATGGGCGCGTCTTAACATACGTGCAATCAATCATAGCATATCGTTACATAAGCAACCTGACCTTCACTTTCTGGCAGCAAGATTAATTATTTTTTTAAACCTTTCTAATAATTAATTTGTGAAATTGCTATGCTATGGTATTATAGTTATGTTATGATCCATTAATATTATGGCGTTTCACAAAGTCACGGCCTTTTCCATCGATTTTATTGCTAATAATTTCATAGAGGAGCAAAGCGACCAAGGAAAAGATTATTCAGAGAGTTTCTTAAGAGAAAATACAAACAGAAATATAATCATATATAAATCACTCCTAAACTTCGTAGTTAGGTTCTGTAATGATTTATACATAAATTAGGCCCTTGTTAATTAAAATTAAAACCCAGAATTGACATTAATTTTGTTCTAGGATAACTAGTGTTCTCATAAAAATCGAGGTCTTAAATTCAGCCTAAGGACTGGATTGAAATACTGACTACTATTTGAATATATATGCTATATCGACTCTTGAGGAAGGGCAGAACGATCTCCAATTGCAAATGCAACTGCCATTTTGTGTCCACCGCTTAAAGATGGCGCCCACACTCAGCAAACACGATTTCTTATTTCACCGTCGACAACGACGCAGGCGACATTTCCTCCGCAGGCAAATACCGTCGGAGAGTCTTTCCCTAATGAGTTTTTTATCCTCCTTTTGGCATACGTGGGTGTTCCAAGAACTCCCCGAGGGCAGAGACTTTCGCAAATTTGCGGAGTCACCTAGCTAGCCAATCATCCAGAGTCTGTGAAATCCTTTCTCAACCACACCTTGCCTTCCTCGACAATCGGCGAAGATGAACAAGACCTCTCGATGAACCTTCCATTCAGGAGGCTTCCCATAGACCTCTTCCCTTTCAATCGGATCCACTTCTCCAGTTTCTTTGCATTTTCTCCTTCTAACTCACGTTCTCCATCCTCCGCTAAGGGAGTTTATCATCTATTTCACCATTTTGAATTTACTGTCAACCTAAGTCAATATATCCCGCGCAGTTCTTGAGAATGCAATATCAAATCCAGCGTCTGCGTCTTTTTCTTCGTCTGTGGGTTCATATCTGAGTGCGCCTCTCAACCTTTACTTAATGACCCTGCAAAGCGCCAGTGGGCTGTTTAAATACCGATATCCCCATCTAATTGCTGTCAGCTTTTCTAAAACTCCGCGGAATGAACGATCAGAAGCAGCCAGAGCCACAAAAGGGTGCGATGCACCCGGGTGGCGGCATCTACGGGGAGAAGCGTAGCCAATCATCATTATTATTACAGCAACATTATTTGTGTGATATGCACGACTCATCTAGAAGAGATTATGATGTGGCATTTGCGAACATTCAGAGGAAAGAACTACGGATAACTCAAGACGAGAAAGTAATACGAATTAGTGCAGTAGATTTAATCGAGGAATTGGGATCAATAAAAGATTTTCTAGTACATACCAAGAGAAAATCCTCTTCGGGTTTTGGAATATATCTTTGTAAAGATTTGATCGCAGTCTTTCCTAATTTGCAAATGGTTTTGCGTGTTTTATTGACACTTCTGGAGACTTGCTGCTGAGGGCCGGTCATTTTCGAAATTCAAGTTGATCAAGAAACGTTTGCGTTCCCCGATGAGGCAAAACAATTCGGCTCCGATCGGCAGAGAGAATGAAATTTGCGATGGGCTTGCTTTTTATGATATTGTACGAGAATTCACAGTTGAGATGTTTAAATGCACATTTTTTAAGTCAAATATTTGCTTTATTTCTTATTTACCTCAATGCCATTTACATGCGATTATTCATGTTGCAATACAATTTTTATTTTAAACGTTCATGTTTAGTTGCGAAAAACAGATTTCATGCAAATAACAACGTTTAAAGTTATCCGCATTGCAATGATAATGATACTCGAAAGTAATGTAAACAACTAATTCATCATGGTTATTTACTATTTCTGCTTACGGAATATGCATAATTAATTGTAGGTGATGTTTAGTGACCTATGCAAGCAGGGAAAGGAAGTCATAAACATTACAAAGTCTTACTACTTAATGTTTACTTTTTACCTGCAAATTAAGAAAGATATTGTTTTGGTATTAAATTCTTAGGGGCGGCAAATTATGTTTGCACCCGGGAGGCAGATGGGCTGGGTGCGGCTCTGGAAGCAGCTCTTCGTCCTTTTTTTCCCAGTATTGCTGTTACGTTTTCTCTCGCAGATCGCGAACTCTGTCGACTGGAGTAGCAAAATCAACTATCTCGTCGAAGAGATCAGTTCTGATACATTTCTGAATAGGCTCCTTCAGTTATCCATCCGCAAGTGAATTAGAGGAACTTGTTCTCTTCCATTCTTTGCTTGCCTTCCCTCCAGTTGTTACTCTTCGCCGACATCAGAAATTCTCTCTTTTTATTCGTCTCATGGCCATCATGCAGTTTCAACGTGATTCGAGGACTGAGGAATATTTTCTAGCATTCTCTTTTCACTTCCCAGTAATGGTTGTCATCTTTGGAACTCTGAAGAGGAAAAGTATTGTTTGTATTTTCGCAATCATAAGGGAATGCTTAAGATAGCGTTACTTAAATATTTGCGCATGATATCGCTCTTTAAATAATTATATTCGCTTAATCAAAATATAATTTCACATGTTATCATAAAACTGAGGAAATTCCTATGACTGTGGTGCAGTCACCACAGAGATAACGGAACCCTCAAATAAGTTTTAAATTTATTTATACATACTTTTGAAATCATTCGCAATTAGAGATTGGTAAATATAGTCTCTTACTCAAACGAATTCGCGAACTTCACGTTTCCGTACGGAAAGAATCCAATCCGCTTGAAAAGACAGGAAAATGTTTTTTTTAATGAAAGCTCGGATTAGATCTCGTCGAAGGGAATCATAATGGAAATAAATTTTCTTGTGCAGTAAATTCAATTTGGCAACATGTTTCGATAGCATCATCAGACAAAGATTCACGATTTGGTGAATCATATTTACCTGATGATGTTACGTAGAGTTAGATGTAAGAAGAGACTGTCTAGTCTCAATCTCGTAGCTCACTATCAAAACATGTTGCCAAATTAAATCTGCTGTATAGGAGAGGTTTTATTTTCATTATCTTTTATGTACGATAAAATTGCTCTGTCATTATATTACCATCTAAACCAATGTTTGGGGTTACTTAATCTTCAATTCCGCGAACAATAGCGATAGTGATCATCGAAGAATGCAGTGTTTATTGTTCCTCCGCTCCGCTGACGGCGTTTCTTATCGGAATATGTGTCATCAGGAGTTCTTCAGGGCACTGCCATTTGGCCGATTTTTTCCTAATATAATTCAAAGATATACTGTGCAAAGAGTAAGTCCGTTATTGGTCATAAATGCATAGGAATTAAGATTCATAGTTTTTTTTCCCTCAAAGAGCATATCATGGGATACAAAGGTTAGCCAGTAGAATTCTGGGGGGATGCTCATCGAGAGGGAAACAGTTAGTGTGCTTTCCCTTTATTCGACCTCTCCTGTAATATTGTTATGCGATTTGGGTTCCACGCGAAGTGGGATTAGTCTCCCATCTAAAGAGACAATAACGACAACTTTTGCGAGCTCCGAGAGAGAGCGAAACAGGGACATCAGAGATATTGTTGAACTTAGAAGGTCAATGTAGTTTCCAAAGTAACTTACAGATTCTGTCGCCATATTTTGGCATTAATTCACTGGTACAACTCATCAACTATGATCTATAAAAAATTGCGTGAATTTACGTTATTAATACTATGTACGGCCACTAGAGAAATCGTGGTAAGCTTAGAGGACAGAGCACCCGCCCGGAGAGTGGGGTTCGATTCCCGACTGCGGCAGACTTTTCTCTTTCAATTTCTCCATCTAAATTCAAAGCATGTGGACCATGCGTTTCTCGTCGCTTTTCTACTAGAGAAATCGTCATTTAGAGGAAATATCGCATACTTGCCTGAAACAGATTTTCTTGAAGTGGTTTTGGAGCTGAATTTACAAATCTTTATCTGATATTGGCTGAGCTCGTATCTCATTGGAATACATGGAAGTTTCCTCACAAAAATACTCGCCGTATTGCGTACGGTGGGAAAATGAGATGCATTATTATTTATGGTCGGTGCGCCAAATGGCCAAATGTGCTAATGCACTTTATTGGCGGTGCAGCGGGTGGCATAAAGGTTAAGCGGGGAAAAATGCTGAAGAGGCTTGCTGAAGTGCAGATGAGGTTGGTATTAGGGAATTAGAAGGTTCAGAGGGTAATAAGGTTTGGATGGATTATATTAGGTTAGTCGGATTTGGAGGCATCCGTGGTCAGGCAGATATTATTTTATTTTCCTAGATCTTTTATTGCGTTTATATGGGTGAAATTGAAATTTATCTATTACAGGTTTTGGGACTTTGACTCGTTTCTTGTTTTGTAATTTATATTTANACAGGTAAACTGGTCAGGAAAAGAAGGGGCAGGGGGTAGGGCGCAGCATCTGATAAACTTTCTAATAAGAGAGGGTGGTTTCACGCAGGTAGTAAACAAGCCCACAAGAATGAGTAACATTTTAGATGTATTTCTTTTAAAAACACCTGAACTCATCAAAACATGTGATATATTACCTGGAATTAGCGACCATGCGGCAGCATTTTTAGAGCTTTGTTGGAATAGAAAATCTCATAGAATCGAAATGGAAAACAAAATAGTGTACAGTTTTCATAGAGCTAATGCGGAGGCTTTTCGCGAATATTTAAGAAACGAGTTTGAGGGTTGGGCTCGCACGGGGTCAAACGTAGAGGAAATATGGGAACATTTTAAGCAGCTATTGAATAAAGGGATAGAAAAATACGTACCCAAAAAGAAACTAAAACAAAATGCAGACCCTGAATATTATAACTTAGAGATAAAAAGATTGAAAAAGAAATCGAGAGATTTACACAAAAAGCGTAAAATTAGTGAACAGCATAATATCAAATACAAGGAGGTAATAAAATTATTGAACATCAGAAAAAAAGAGGCAGAGAACAAATTTCTAGATAATTTGATTGCGAATAATGGTAGCAACAGTTTTTATAGGTATGTTAAGCGCCGAAGGAGGGGAGAACGTGAAATAGAAACGATAGAGGGAGCACAGGGTAATATTATAACAGATAGGTCCGAGATTGTAGACGAATACAGAAAGTATTTTGCAAGCACTTACAAAGCTCCAAATCAATCAAGCGACGTCAACTCATTGGAAAGCAAAGGTAATTCGTATCTTCCTTTCAATATATGTTCGAAGGATTTATTAAAAAGAGTAAATAAGTTAAAAAACAACAAATCACATGGCCCAGATGGAATAAGAAATGAAAGTTTAAAGTTAGGAAGCAGAGAAATAGTGCCTTATTTAAAAAGAATGTTCAGTATAGTCATTAATATCGGTCAGGTACCAAAGGATTGGAAAACAGCTATAGTAGTTCCTATTCACAAAGGCGGAAGCAAAGAGTCCTTAATGAATTATAGACCAATCAGCCTTACAAGTGTAGTTTGCAAATTATTCGAAAAGATGATCGCAGACTATTTTAAACAATTTTGGGAAGCCGAGGGGTGGCTAAACGACAATCAGCATGGGTTTAGAAAAGGTTTCTCTTGCGAATCTCAAATGATAGGACTACATCAGGATTTAATAGAAGCGCAGGACAGAAGAGATCAGGTAGACGCCGTAGTGGTGGATTTAGCTAAGGCCTTCGATGTGGTGGATCACAGTTTGCTGATACAACAAATGAGCAAGATGGTGGTAGATCCATAGTTAGTTACATGGGTAAAGTCCTTTATTCTAGAAAGAACGCAGACGGTGAAAATTAGGTATGTTTTTGAGCCCTAGAGCATGTCGCGCCCTTGAGGTGCCTCGGCTCAGCCCGAGTACGAAAGTAGGCAAGCCTAATGGCTCCTCTGCGGAGGATACCACGCGGGTCGTTGCTGAACCGTCCCGGAGGGCTCATGAGTGGGAGGTGGTTTCCAATCGCGGCGCTCGCGGCTTCGTGCTGCGAAAGCAGTGTGCTGGGGATGCTTCGGCTGAACCGGTCACTGTTAGCAATAGGTTTGAGGTGTTGACGGACCTAGAGCTAGAGCGTTCGCCCGTTGCCANACAATGGCCTTAGTCGTCAAAGGGATGGGTTGTTTATTTCCCAAATATTTTACGAAATTTCCGTGTGTTTTATCAAAATCCTCGAAAGTTCGGATCTATATCAATATTTCACCACAAAAATAAGAATCTATGATCATTTTCCTTTCTTTTGACACTTCTCTTGATTTCGTAAGATTTATAATTTAATTCTGTAAAAGAAACAACCTCTGCAGGTAACGGAAACCTATTTTACGTACATTTCTTATGGAAAAGTATACTAACTGATTATCCCCGTGCATATATATGCGATAACTCATGAAACTAATGTTCAACAATTGCCTTGGTCATAAAAGGGATGGTTTGTTTATTTCCGAGAAAAATTTCGAATTTTACGTTTATTTTATCAAAGTTCTCGCAATTTCGAATTTATATGAATGATTCACGACCAAAATAATATTCTATGATTATTTTCCTTTCTTGCGACACTTGTCTCAACTTCGTAGGACCATTTTTTCTAATTTAATTTTGTAAAAGAAACGACCTCTGCAAATCATGAGAACGTAATTTACGTACATCTCTTATGGAAGCGTATTTTGTGCTCCTGGTTCGAACCCGGGCCTTTACAGAGATGAAAACAGTTCTCCTGAGGTTTCAGCATCGTAGGAACACAATGCAGTTTGTTTCAGATCTCTAAGTCAAGCCGTTTCTGAGATAAATAGGGGAACGGACAGACGGACGGACGGACAAGCATTTGCTTTTTATATATATGATATATATGATGTTCTTTGTGAGCAATTCATTTTCGACAACATCAAAATTGACGACGGAACAAACTTATCTTATGTACCACCAAAGTTAAAAGATGTCATTGATCAACAAAATGAAATCGCTTTACCTCTTTAGTCCGGTATGTGTCGCACCTGCTTCCCTGGCTATTGATCACTTATGGATCAATACCTCAAATGCAGAATATATGTCAATGTTATTACTGAGATATTAATTTCCGTCAACATCGATATTGATGACGAATCATACTTATCTACTGTACCACCAAGTACATAAAGTAGAGGATGTTGTGGATAACACCCTTAACCTACGAGCGCACATATACTTTCTAATATTAACTGAGTAATTTCAAGAAACCCATCAGTCTTTTTTTTTACCTGAAATTTAAAAATTATCTTCGTTGCTATTAACAAAATTAGGTTGCTACAAACGCCTAAATAATAAAGACATGACATTAATACAATTTCATTGAATCATATTTGTAAATGTTTAAATACTTTAATTCACTCATAATTTTAAATAATTGGTGTGGTTAGACAGAATATACCTTTAAAATGATTCATCCAAGCAATGAATATTATGTATTCCTTTGAATTCCGAGCATTGATTTATGCATAGTATTTGTTTAGCCCAATGCCAGTGCTGCCACCTATACGGATTCAGTAGTAAAATTAGGTGAAAAGTTCAATTGGTTGCTATAAACTAAACATGGTAGCTATAGACACTAAAATAATGTTGAAAAAATAAACAATTATCACTTATATTTCTAGTATTTATTAGCAATCAACTCCGAGAAAATGTGCGCATCAGATAATATTTTATATTTATGAATTTAATGGAAAAAACATAAAACCAAATCCGGTCAAATGTGCTCGTTAGATAATATGTTATATTTATGAATTTAATGGAGGAAACATAAAACATTTATAGTTTAAAATAGCGTGTTTGGAGATAATTTAATGCTTAAGAAAGAAGAGCAATTTTGAAACAAACTTATCTGTGTATTGAAAATCACTTAAAATTACCAACAGAACTTCAACATATCTCTCTTACAAAATTCCTATTATTTTACTGAAGCATCCCTAAGCATTTACGTTTCTAAAATCACAACTTTATTGATACAGAGGCTTTCACAAAATCCAAGAAACTTGTAATTAAATGCTTTTTCACGTAGCTATATACGTATTAGGATGTGTAACTACATTATCTATAAACGTTGAACAATTTCCTGGGTCGTCAAAGGGAAGGGTTGTTTATTTCTGAAAAATTTTACGAATTTTCCGTGTATTTTATCAAAGTTCTCGCAATTTTGAATTTATATGAATGATCCACGACAAAAATAAGATTCTATGATCATTTTCCTTTCTTGTAACACTTGTCTCAATTTCGTATTATAACTATTTCTAATTAAATTATGTGAATTAATTTACCTCTGCAGGTACCGTTAAAGTACTTTATTTACTTTTCTTATGGAAAAGTATGCTAAATGATTATCTCCGTGAATTTTTATGGGATATCTC
>KZ309230.1:1585497-1712778 GCA_000376725.2 Ladona fulva | reverse complement strand
CATATACTTTCTAATATTAACTGAGTAATTTCAAGAAACCCATCAGTCTTTTTTTTTACCTGAAATTTAAAAATTATCTTCGTTGCTATTAACAAAATTAGGTTGCTACAAACGCCTAAATAATAAAGACATGACATTAATACAATTTCATTGAATCATATTTGTAAATGTTTAAATACTTTAATTCACTCATAATTTTAAATAATTGGTGTGGTTAGACAGAATATACCTTTAAAATGATTCATCCAAGCAATGAATATAATGTATTCCTTTGAATTCCGAGCATTGATTTATGCATAGTATTTGTTTAGCCCAATGCCAGTGCTGCCACCTATACGGATTCAGTAGTAAAATTAGGTGAAAAGTTCAATTGGTTGCTATAAACTAAACATGGTAGCTATAGACACTAAAATAATGTTGAAAAAATAAACAATTATCACTTATATTTCTAGTATTTATTAGCAATCAACTCCGAGAAAATGTGCGCATCAGATAATATTTTATATTTATGAATTTAATGGAAAAAACATAAAACCAAATCCGGTCAAATGTGCTCGTTAGATAATATGTTATATTTATGAATTTAATGGAGGAAACATAAAACATTTATAGTTTAAAATAGCGTGTTTGGAGATAATTTAATGCTTAAGAAAGAAGAGCAATTTTGAAACAAACTTATCTGTGTATTGAAAATCACTTAAAATTACCAACAGAACTTCAACATATCTCTCTTACAAAATTCCTATTATTTTACTGAAGCATCCCTAAGCATTTACGTTTCTAAAGACACAATTTTATTGATACAGAGGCTTTCACAAAATCCAAGAAACTATGAATCAAATTCTTCTTCACGTAGCTGTATACGTATTAGGATCTGTAGCTACATTTTTAATCAACGATCAACAATGTCCTTGATCGTCAAAGGGAAGGGTTATTTATTTCTCAAAAAATTTCCAAATTTTCCGTGTATTTTATCAAAGTTCCCGAAATTTCGAATCTAAATGAATGTTTCAGGAATAGAATAAGAATATGTGATCATTTTCCTTTCTTTTGACACTTGTCTCAATTTCGTAGGAAAATTGTTTCTAATTTAATATTGTAAAAGAATTAACCTCTGCAGGTAACGAAAACCTATTTTACGTACATTTCTTACGGAAAAGTATACTTACTGATTATCCCCGTGCATTTATATGGGATAATTCACGAATTCAATTTCAACAATTGCCTTTGTCGTCAAAGGGATGGGTTTAGATACCTGATGAAATCAATTGAAATTGAAAAATTTTTTGGTCCGGGATATACTCCTACATGGCAATCTGCATCTTCTTCCTGATTCGCCGATTTTTGGCCAATCACCGTTAAACTGTTGTTTATTTCCGAAACATTTTACGAATTTTTCGTGTATTTTAGCAAATTTCGAAATTCTATGAATGTTTCACGACTAAAATAAGATTCTATGACCATTTTCCTTTCTTGTGACACTTGTTTCAATATCGTAGGACCATTGTTTCTAATTTAATTTTGTAAAAGAAACGGCCACTGCAAGTCATGAAAAGGGAATTTACGTACATCTCGATAGCATCGTAGAAACACAATGCCGTTTGTTTCAGATCTCTAGGTCAAGCCGTTTCTGAGATAAATTGGGGGACAGACAGACATATACTTTTTATATATATGATTATTTATTTATATAGTGGTTTTCACTTAAATAGCGGCAATCAAAAACTCTTCAATGCTTCACGGCTGGATTAAATTAAAACGAAGGATGACTTACGTGCTTTCTTTAGATTTTTCATCTTCGTAAACCCAATTGCTTCAGCTCTTCCAACTAAATATTTAATATTTTTAGAGTTCTATTCATTGTTCAGACATTAAAATGGAGGGAAATGAACATTCCATGTGTGACTCATTTCAGAATGTAGAAACAATTGGTTTTACTGAAAAATTGATTAAAGGTCGTTAAGAAATAGAATGGAATCTAGTTTTGGCTTTAGGACTCAGTACTTAATATTCTAACGTTAAAGTCATCCGTAAATTACTCGCTATTATTTGTAACAGGAATTAATGATCGCCTGAGGGCCCTAATGGCTGATGAAGAGTAATTTTGGATAACATTTCCGATTAAAATGAGGATGGCTGATGCAATTCCTGAAATTAAAGGCTGATTTCGCATTTTTATTCCTAATCGTGCTTCGTCGTCAATAGACCAAGTGCCCAGGGCGGTTTGAACTTTAATACTCCGCGGCGATTGATTACCACAAGCCCTGAAATGATTAAGGCATACGGCAAGATGAGGAGTGAGGCAGCAAGGCAAAATGAAGGGTGAGGTTTGCTTTCTTATCTGAGCCGCAATGCTGTGAGCGGAAAACGTATTGCAGCTCAAAAAGCCTTTTCGGCAATGGAATTAAATAAGAAGAGAACGAAGTAACTGTTATTATTCAGCAAAATAATTTGGTGTTTACCTGGAGATGCTTCCACGGAAGTGAAACCGGTCGCGTGAATAAAAGTATTGAGGAAATTACTAAGTGTGTTTCTTTTCACGTTATAAGTCAGTATCGATCATATCTCAATAGCCTTTGCATTATCACAGAAATGACCAAAACTCAAAATGAGTGTAACTTAAATAAAAAAACGTTTTTCTTTATCTTCTGCGATGGTGCAACCGAAATATATTCCGTTCATCAAGATATATTGGTGGAGCAGAACGCTATAGAAAATTTAATTTAAACTGTTCTTTTTTGCTGCAAATTAAATTATCGGTTCGACAAAAATCGATGTGACTACTTCTATTTGTTCCATGAAGTTTGCCACTGGAATCTCATATGAACACAAAGTAGTCATCGGTGGATCTTTCCAACCGTTCTCCTCTAACGCAGTCATTTATCAGCAGATTGTGCTACGCCCTTCCACGTCGAGTTGGATCGTAATATACGTTAAAGGTACGTTCAAGTTCTAAGGTCTCCAAAATCTTTTAAGCACGGTATAGAGCTGCCATCTATGTTACCAATTCAGACAAACTAAATTTCAGATTGAAAAGTTCAGGCCGCATATTTTAAAAGCAACTTTCTATTCACTTTCAATGTTGATAAAGAGCACCGTAGAACGTGAATGCAACTCAGTATCTCAGGGATTTTCCAGTGGGTGAAACACACCCCTGGAAAAAAGAGTTCTTAGCAGCCATGGAATCACGGCGAAGAAATTATAAAAATTTGTGTCTTAATGGACATTACATCAAGAAGTAACAAAAGTTTCAACTTTCTGAGGCAAGTACTTTTTCAGAAGAAATGTGGAGACCTTAGAACATGAACCTCGTGAAATGAACGATGAAAAGTTAGAAATATATTTGAACGAATTGCGATTGAAAAAATCATTGGAATTTCTTTAAGAATTTACGAGCTGTGTTCTTGCGGCACTGCGCCGTATGAAAGATCCACACAAAATCCAATAAACTCAGAGAACGATTGAAATCGCTGTAGTAGTATTGTCAACAAGAACTGTTTACACAGGTAATTTCATATATATCAGCTCCCATTGAGAATCGAACCCGGGACCGATTTCTCTAAAGGCGAACGTGCTAGGGGCTCCCAAACTGTCCTGGGTTCGATTCCCGATGGGGGCCTACTTGTGAAATAACCTTAGCTGTCGAAGCACTTTTAACAATACTACTATTACTACTACAGCAAACGTGCTATCCCGAGGGTTATCGATTAAACGACAATACTGAGCGCACCAATCCTAAGATAAGATCGAAAAGAATGAATTCAGTACACACTTGATAATCGATCTAAAGCACTACCAACGCTCGTGACTTTGACTCGAAGCAACAATTTAAATAGGTCGGAGTAGATCTCGAGCAGATAAAACGAAGTGAAAGGAGGAATGTGAGGAAGAAACTGTGTTAATGCATTGAATATATGGTAAAAGATGCCAACATGTAGACATAGTGTTATATGTTTATATTTTCTTGGAGCTAATTTGTAACATATCTCCAATAATTTTTATGTTGTTTTTGATAGCAGTGGAAGATAATTCGCGAAGGGTTCTATTGTAAAGATGCATTGAGTGAAAATCACCACTGCGACTGCAATGAGCGAGAAAAAAGACAAGCGACAGCTGAGAAGTATAAACAGTCTGAAAAAACATTGGTATCTTTAGTGCTCTCAATATGGGCTCCAATTCCATTTGGTTTTTAATGGATTTAGGGTCTGCTATGACGTACAGTCTACGCTGTAGCAGCATACCAGGGTGAGACATAAGAGGGGAACAAAAGAATGAAAACAATGAAAGGATTTTAATATAATTTACATTGTATTTCCATTCACTAGCGATTTGTAATTCAATTTCTTAACGCACGTCGGCTGTGAAAAGGAAGAAGATTTTAATTTCGAATTTCCGAAGGATAAATTCGTAAATTTAATATAATATTAATGATATGCGGTGCATGTTAATGATATTTTACTTGCTAAAATGATTTACAAATATTATGAAATTTTCCTGCTCTTTCACGATTCTATTTTAAGCTAATTATTTAATTGTTTTATTTCTGGAACAATTGCTAACTGGAAACATCGTAGTTACAACCTATAACACGATAACATAATTATTTTTATTTAGCGAGGACACTTGCCAAAATCCGCCTGATATTTGATATTGCGCGATAATTGTTAGCAGACATCTTTTTGCCGATTGAGTTACTATGTATTGTTATGTGAAGCTTTGCAGTCTTGAAGTCAGAAATCTTCTTTTAGTAGACCCGATTAGAAAGGAGACAAAGCTACTGGGTTGTTATTTATTTTATAATCGATAGAATTAGCCGATACTTTGTGAAACTCTACAACGGTTATGGTTCTGTGAGAGTTGGACAAAGTTATTTCCACCTTTACCGTCGTTACTTTTCTTGCAAAATGGCGGATATCTGAGCTCCTCCTTTCTTCGTGACCATTATACATTTTAATTGAGAATGCAATTAGTAGCATCGAAAAATTTATATGGCAGATTGTTTCACGAAAATGCTCCTGAAGAAGCCACGAACGGTTCATATTTAAAAAAAGAGCTCAAATATTTGAAAACTACAATCGAAAAATTATTTCAAGTTTTGTTAATTATTGAACCGACTTCACCAGCTTGCAAAAGAATAGTTTCAGTTTCTTCCAAATTTATAACCAAAGTCCGAAGCAATTCAAACCAAGATACATTAAATGGTCTTTTACTTAAAAAATATAATTTCATTAATACAAGTACTAGTTATAGATATTCAAATTGATATAATTGTATTGTGTTTTTCATTATGTATGTAATTGTAAAACTCTGTAAAAGAAGTTGAATTGTAAAATTTATTGCTGGGAAAAATAGTGTACTCGGGTACCCGGATTTCTCTAGAATGATGACTCTACTACCGGTGTAGTTGAAGACCCGGGTATTTTGGATTCCCTAATTTCAACATAAATCTAGGATAGATCTATGCTAAGTATTTATCTATTCTTGATCTAGGAATGACAATAACTGAGTGCTTCTCTCAGGAAATTGAATTATGCGTCTTTAAGGTCAGAATCCGTAAATGAAAGTGACTGCTCGATATAATGTTTCGCCAATAATTCATTTTAATCAAACGATAGGTGTGGATTACGATGCTTATGCTGTGTGCAGGAGAACTAACTACAGGAAAAGAATTCTGCTTTTGATGTACATCAGGATGTGTCTCCTTTCCTCATGCATTGTAGCAACTACGTTTTCATGCAGAAGATCACTAAATAAATATGATTTCTATGAACTCACTCCTATATTCTCACTCAAAAACAGAACTTTAATAGAATTGAAATCTTGTATGTTTGATTGAAATAAATTCTGTCTTTATGTGGGCTTCAGAGACTCGCGAAGCTTCGCGATTCAATGGGACAAAAGTAAGAGGGAAAAATGTTCGAATCGAAGGAGACCGATTCCTAAATATCGCGATTCGTGCGGCAAGAAACGTTTATAGTGTTTGCAGTGATCCTTATCAGAACTAGAATTTTACCCTTTGATTATAGGTTCTAAATTGAAGTCACGCATGTCCTTTATAGGCCGTAAAGCAGGTCGACGTGTTCTGCTTCTAAAAATCGCTAATAATCGTATGAATATCTCAAAACCAACGAGCTCACTCTATGTTGTTTTAACCACTCGTAGCACCGTATAGTACCTGAGGAAAATATACAATATTTAGAGTAATGTTAGATATGTGTTAAAATATGTGATGAAATTGAAGATGATAAATTTGTTTGAGGAAATTACTCGTTTAACACGAACGTTTTAACGATGAGTAAAAGCAAACTAGGAGTTCTTGTATATTATACCCTCCTATTTACTTTTTTATAATGACTACGACAAATTAAGCACGTGCTCGAATTCACACACGGCATAAATGTCTACAAAGCAACGCCTTTATCTGCGGAATTTTAATTTCTTGGCGATTCCTAAGAATAGTTGTTTTAGCAACGCGCGTGTGCGGTGATTCTACGCTAATCATACTTTGACCTACGTTGAAGATCTACAATAGTATATCTCGCTTTCCTTATACGGTAAGCGGCAAGTATCTTTCTATTGTTTGAATCTGAGCGACGACTACACCATGCCCCAAATCCCGTGACGTTCATTAAATCGCATTTGCGTCGGGAATCACGCAATTTGCAATTCGTGAAAGACAAAAGCAGAGTGTGTGGAGATTTGAACGCGCGCATGGACCCCGATTGGCCAATCTGAATAAGAAATGCATCGTCATTTTGAGGTCGCGTCGCCGATGACTAATGTCGCCAGAGAATGAGAACGAAGCGATTCTATAAGAGAGCAAACGCTGCGTTACGACACTTGGAAGAGGGAAAAAAAGGTACGCCCTGGAGAACAGCTGCGATAAAAATGACAAAAATATCGAGTTCGCGAGTGGTATGCGAGAAACGTAATTTGGCGTGAATGCATAGCGCTTGAAATCACCTGTCAGTGTACTCGGTTGGGTATCAATGCAGTCTCGAGCTTCAGATGACTCTAAGTTTGAAAGACGTTTGGAAAAACAACGTTACATTCGCTTATGTTCAAGAAGATAAGAAGCATTAACTCCACCAGACTGTGTTGCTACACAGCTTTACTCCGTTTCCAGGTTATCTGGTGTGCCTCTTTCATTTACCGAAGTTTCTTTATATTATTGTAAATACGCTCAATTTTAATAGCATTCTACTTATGTACAATTTTATTCACTGCTTTTAAACAGAAACTCATTAATACTTTTATAACTAAAAGTTGCTTTTTGTAGTTCATTTATCATTATTCGATGGAATGGCGCAACAAGAATGGCAAACATTTAATAATATGCCTTTTTCTTCTGAATCTAAATTAAGTCTCGTTTGGAAGGATTAATTTTTCCTTTGGTAGTAGTAGTAGCATCGTTAAAAGTGCTTTCGGTTATTCATATTGAATTGGTCTCGAAGGATGTAGGGGCCATATTGTGGAGGTATATCTCTGCTAATGTACATCGTATGAATAGAAGGAATCGCTTCAGCTACAAATAGGAGAGCGAAAGAGTAAGAATGCGACAGAATAGAGGTGGATGGAGAGTAGAAGGTATGAGCAAATGATGAAAGAAGAGGGTTGTTGGCCAAGGTGAGGCGGTCCACCGCCACCTGCATCTAATAAGGACGCAGGTTGAATTGCATCGGAGGGTGGGGGAGAGGGAAAACGAGGAGAGGGAGGCTGGGTATGTGAGAGAGATGTGGTCCATAAGTGGAAATGCACCATGTCAAACGGGAAGAGTTATTCGCCTGCCACGTAAGCTGTCTCGTTACTGTAGTATATAGATATCCGCACTTTATTTATCGGATGGAAAGAAGTATACTTTGGGTTTATTTATCACAGACTGCGCATTAATCAATCATCCAACACACTCACCAACGTACTGAAGAGAAAACAGAGACCGGAGAGGTTTCATAAACGCAGTTCTCTCATTTTGGTCGTAACTGTCCTAGAAATCGATTTGTGTTGGTATTTACGAGGTTACAACGTAGAAATCTCTCTAGATATACCATTTGTCTCTTTACACGTTTAGTATGTACACAATTCTTATTGGGAATTATTTCCCATTAGTTCCGAAATAGATATTTCCATTTTGAAAGAGTACACCGAAGCGATATTTGGTGGAAATCGGGGACTTTTTAAATCAGCACATTTCCTATTCTATTCGTTATAGCGAAAGAATCAATTAAGCGATGGTTTTTGATGAATTTCATATATTTTTTAGTGCCTCCCATTATTACTGCGGGTCTTGCTACCATATCTTGACGAATGAAATATTTAGCATTTGTCTTTTGGTACGGCAAAGAGAAAAATGTCTTTCATATACTTTTGTCTCAGCCTAGTTCATAGCTGTGACTATATCAAAGCTACTGAGGTATGAGTTATGCTGAGTAGTAGCATTGATTAAGGTTTCTCCTTATGCAATGTTAGGAAAAGTGTTACTCGTAGAGTCATTGTGCTTCACTAACGTGAGCTTGTTCTACTTATAGCATTCTGGCACAGTGAGGAAAGAAAGGGCAAACTACCTCACTCCTCATCTTCCCTAGTAAGCCTCATTTCCATCTCCTAGCTCTTTGTTGCTGATGGTAGAGGGAATGAGGTCCCAACCAGCCTTCGGGCTGAATACTTTACTGAAATTTATTTATTTCACCTTTACGGCGAGGTTAGGCCCGTAAGGGTGAAATAAATAAATAAATACATTTCAATAAAATATTCAGCCCGAAGGCTGGTTGGGACCTCATTCCCTCTACCATCAGCAACTAAGAACTAAGAGAAATTGCCGCCGCCCAAACGTAAATTGTATCTTGACGTTGTTTTCATTTTCTGTAGATTCATATCTACTCAACAAATTCATTTCATTAGAAAAAGTAGCAATCCAAATTCATTGAGCTTTCTTCATTAAGTGGCCCCCAACTACGGACATCGGGGTGTACATTATTTCACGATTTATTTTCTAGGATAGATCAGCTAATTATTATGACAAAGGTATCGCTGCAAGTAGGAACAAGTCCTGTTGGCAGTGGGCACAATTTTTAAAAATTTCACAATATATAAATAGTTAAAATGTTGAATGCATTGATATCCTACTGATCGTTTATTGTTTGGAAACGGAGAAAGACATGTCTTAGCAGTACTTTATATAAATTCCTTGGCAATTCTTCTCAGTTATTCTCAATAATGACTGCCAGCTGTGAATCATTATTTCTTCTAGCCTATTTTAGGAAAATTAAAGTTTTAAGATACGCTTTAATTCCTAAAATGGGAATGTATTCAAAAACAGATGGAGGACAATAAAATATTTGAGTTGCATATATAGAATTCACAAAGCTGTGGAATTCGTCAACAAAGAATGATTAGAAATAAAACTCAAATTTGCGGTCTAAAATGCGATTTAAGGATGAAAAACAAAACAGGAATAAAAAGTTCAGCGTAGTATCCGTGTCATCTAAATTACTTGCACTCGGAATTGTAGTTTCGCTATGATAAAGCGTCCTTCGCTTCCGTCCGTTATCTCGGAGCGCTTTTTGCGTCTTCGAAAATCTGAGGTGCGACAATTCTTATCGTGTTGAGTTTGAGTATACTCTTTGTTTATACGGTACACTTGTTTGCAATATTTCAACTTCTCTCTTCCTTTCTCTTATGCTTCTCTTTCTCTTATATTTCAACTCCTCTCTTCCTTTCTCTTATGCTTCTCTTCCAGGAATCAGAGGACAGAAGCAAAATAGATTTATCTCGAGGCAAACCTTGTAGTGGAAGAATAAATGTTCCATTAAAGAAGAAGAATAATAATTTCCATGTTATGGATTCGCTAATCCGTGTTTGCCTGCAATTCTTATCCTGCCGAAGCAAATTCCTTGTCTACTTAGGAAGATAAGCTTAAGGTAAAGCAAAACTCGTTATTTTACTTATAATCGCAAAATAGACCCGTATATTTACTGGGAATTGCAACAGCTTATCTGAAACCATTGTTTCCGGGAAAGGATTCAGGGAAAGAGAGATGAGTCATGAATGAGGGTAAAAGATATCATTGTATCGTTCGTGGCGAAGAGGCGTATCTCGTCATTTGCTTTTAAAGAAACCACTCTTAAGACTCATCCGTAAAGTATAAACAAAAGTTGAGTGATCGTAGAACGGAGAACCGAAGACACAAATGTCTTACCTTGGTAAACAACCAGTCGACTCCGCAGTAATTTCAATCGAAACTAAATGATTTACATTATTTAATTCCACGCAGGTGAAGTGGAGGTGCGCGGAAAGTATCAGCAAAATTTATCTCGAAACCATTTAATTACTGAAATTGTATTGATCATCTACTGCTGAGGATTTCTAACAATACCTTTACTGCTTTGGAAGCCAAGATTCGCTTTGATTTCCTCTTATAAATATTATTTCCCAATTTACTATCGTCTTAATCATTTTATCATTATAAACTTGCCCACACTTACAGCCGATCCCATTAATTTTATTTTTCATTTGCTGAACCTTTAATTTTCTTTTGTATATTCACATAACTTAATTGTCTAAGCTACTTACGTAGTACCGTAATATCTTTATGTATCTCATTACACTTTCGAAAAACTAAGAAGTCTAGAAGGACCTGGCATACGAAAAGTATAAGACTTTAAGAATTACCTTGTAAAATATATACCTTACGCCATGCTTACCAAAGAATAGCGTAAGTTACGGGAATTTTTTAAATTTTGCAGGGGTCAAGAAAAGGGTTAACTCTGTGTCATATTTTATTGCAGCAGAAAGTAGCAGAAGTTTTTGGCGCCGCAGCTAATACTACTAATAGGGCATTTTGCGTTCCTCGCTACTTAAGACACTTTGTGTTAAAAATACATATACTTTTAAAATCGATATTAATATTTACATATTGAACAGTCCATTCCTGAGAAACGTAATGTTAAAATGTAATGACAAGAACAGAATCGGAGAATACAAGAAACTTACTCTAAGTAAGAATGGAAACAAAGATTTAAAACAAATAACAGAAAGAAAAAAATTATACCGATTGGCAATCATTAGATATAAACACCTACCTTAGCAGAGCATTTGTATCGGAGATTGCAACGAATATAACAACCGAAGAATGAGTAATAAACATGTAAAATAAAAATAAAATTTTTATGCGGAAATTGTCATTTATCCAATCGAAATATTTTTTTTTCATTTAAAGTAACGAAATATACTTTAGCTCGAAGGAAGCTCTTGGCTCTAATGTAAAATATAAGGAAAATCACACCCACTTATATTCGTATTTTCTCATCATAAACGTACGAAGTCCAAAAGACCATCTCATATACCAAACAGCTCATTTATATTATTTCTAGACTGAATCTCTCATACTGCCATCTTGGTAAGTGCTGAATAGCTTTAAAGTAGTGGCACTCAGCACAATCAATTTAGGAAAATCAATCTTTTTTTGGTATTTTGGGGTCAAACCCAACATATTTAGGGGACACCTCAGATTTTTTCTTTCTATTTTGTGATTGGACGTATGATTATCAATAACCGCAAGTCTCGAACAAATCTGCTTTAGGCTTCTCGTACACAAAGCCTGTTGCAAACGAAAGCTCACGCACAAACAAACACTGAGACTCCTCTCAAGTCACTTTCATAAATACATTTTTCACACTCAAGACACCTTTTATGTTTAATTTTATTCTTAGAAATGATCGTTCTCTTTTTGGAGCTTACAATCCTTTTTTCTCACAATGGAAATATTTTCGTAGTTCTTAGTTTAGTAATGTATAGAATCTAACCTTGAACTTGCTACAGTAACACCTCCATTCTTTTAACAGAAATGGGAGTAATTTTTGGACGATATATCATTCGATATCATACTATTCTTGCCTTTATAACTTTTGTTGCATTTCTGATAATCGTTTCGTAATAACCTTGCTTCTCATTATGGCTAACGAAATCCTTTATTTATGCGAGATTTATATTTTTCTATCTATTCAATTTTGTTTTCTTGAAGAATATCATTTTGGTGGAGGAGAATACGGTATTTAAACAAAGATCAGCGAATTGTGGCAAACATTGCTCCTAAAGGCGAGTCCCTTAAAACCCTGGGATAAACAGAAGTAGACAAAGATCGACAAGAGACTCGAACCCAGGTCTCCCACTTTCCGGGAGGAAAGTGGAAATACTTGTCCGAAAAGCGGGAGACCTGGGTTCGAGTCCAACAAGTATTTCGGACAAGTATTCCCGGTAAGTGGGAGACCTGGGTTCGAGTCCCATGTCGATATTTTCGATTTCTGTTTACCTATCGTATTTGAATTTATTGTTGAGTAATTTATTACCTTACGTTGATTATCTAAAATTTATCTATGGATACAGAGTGGAAGTTGAAGAGATAAATGAAGGGTAAAACGTGGAAATACAGTGGTATCTCGTGTTATGAACTTAGTTCGTTCCAAACCGTAGTTCGTATCTCAAAAAGCTTTCCATTGTATCTTACAGTAAGGTAATAGTGCAACAGCGAACTAAAAATATATTTAAATAAGCTGCTTTAAACGATTCCGCTGACTAAGTTTTTCCTTGGAACAAATCCTCTTTCCCCATATATCGAGTTTAGGGAGATGTCAACCGAAAAGTCGCCGCAAATTCTCCTCCCATCACAAGGGGGAAGATTAACTCACAGGGAAATTTCTGTTAAGTTTGCATTCGATTCGGAGATTTTCTTGAAGCCGTCTCGGAGTTTGTCGAGCAAAACACACAGAGCGCGCATGCAGAGAATGTGTTTGTTATCTCACCGACGCAAGCAACTTCTGCAGACGTTTCCCTTGTAAGCGCTGACTTCCTGAAAAAACCGTGTTAGCACTTTCAATCTGAAGGGATGTCAAGGTTGCGATCGCATGAGCGGTGTCTCCAGGGGCCCTTTGTTCTAAGCATCCTGCGTTTCGACCCCTCAAAACTGGTCATCGGGAGCCTTGAGGAACATGTGGAAACTCATTGGCAAAATGAATCATGGCATTCAATGATAGCGAGCGAAGAAACAGAGGATCTCAGGAATGAGGCGAGGAATTATTTTCTACGTCTTTTTTGTAATCCTTAATCTCTCCAAGTGATGTTTACTAAAATTCTTTCAGCAGTTATTCAGACAAATCCATTTCAGTATCTATAGAATTATCTTCGTGGCGCCAAATATTTGGCATAGCTTGCTACCACAGACTACGAGGAAAATCACCTCACTCCTCATCTTGCCTAGTAACCTCCTTTCCCTCTTCTAGTTCTTAGTTGCTGATGTTAGAGGGAATGAGGTCCCAACTGGCTCTATTGGTCATAAACATGAAGGTTACTTTGATGTCAGCTCAGTCAATTCGTCTCAAGACTTTAAAGGCAGTATGATTTCTTATGGGAAATGGAATTGTATCCCATACTTTTCCATATACTGATTGTGAGAGAATAGCCTCCCGCCGCGGCGGGTCGACTGTATGCGGATTTCGGCGTTTGGAGATTAGAAAATTACGATTCGTAGGCTTGTTTTGGCGATTTAAACGACAGTTTTCAATTTACTTGGATGAAAACATCTTCTTCAACGCTGATCCAAAGAATTCATATTTTCGAAGCATCAACAAAAAGTCTTTAATTGAAAACAATGAAAACTGGGTGAAAAGTATTGAAACTGTCATTCATCGCTACTATTCAGAAACGAAGGCCGGTTTTCATTGTCGCTTATTTTTCATATCTTCAGCGTGAAGAATAAACAGTAAAACCACAAATGACTGAATTTAGTTCCATTAAAAGTAACGTAAAACTTCGGTCGTGCGGCGCAATTAATTTTTCTCGTAAATTATATTTTTAGCGGGTAAAATGTGGCAAAGGTATTCAAGGGAATTTTAAATCACCTGACAAAATCTTGAATATATGCTTAGATTTTGATTTTTATATTCGAAGGCAAAAATTAAAATAAAGGACATGACAATATTCATGTAACTGGTGCAGCATTCCGTACCGGAGCATAAATCGGACTAAAATCGAAAAAAACCGGCCAAAAATGCAAAAGTGGTTTTTTTGAGCGAGGGCTTTGAAACTCCTAATGGCTACTCTCGAATAAATTCTACGTACAACTATGCAAGTCATTTACGTTAACAGCTGCGCATCACAGTGATACAGGGGGTCAAACGTGACGAGTCAAAGTTTTACAAAAATGCCGGTCTTCTATTTTTTGCACAATTCTTCAACTTCAAACTGATACCGAACCCAAATGAGGAGAATCATCGGGTAAAATGTAATGCCAATTCTCGCTTACGGAAACCAACAATTTGGAAAATACCAGATAATTTAATTTATCATTACACATATTAGCATTCGTAAATTGAGGCCAAATCTGAGATCAAATTCTTTAGCTAATCCTATATAACATAATATACTCGTTGAAGTCAGAAGTTAACTAACATAAGTTTCGGGAGACCTTGCAACATTAAGTCAAAGCGAAATACACCTTGATTCATTTAGAGGTTTACTCCTTTGTAGAGGTTCCTCACTTCCTTTACGGAGAACCCCTGAGGATGGAGGCTTTGTCTCCGAAATTATATTTGGGACTTCCCAGAAATCGGTAATCCGGAGCTTCCCGTTTGTCTCTGAGTTCCGATTGCCGAAAGACGGCTTACGGAGTGTTTTAAACCTCTAATTCACAAACAGCCGTGTTTCAACCTTTTCCTTACATACCTTGTTTCTTTCCGATTTTCTCAGCCCAGAAGTAACTGCATCTTGATTATCTTTAAGGAAGAGTGATTTTCTATAACTTCATATTTATATTATCTCCTAATACTTTGCGCACTTAAAATTAAATGAAGCGATATTTACTAAAACGTTTTGTGTCTATGTCTATGTAAGTACCCTGCAAGCCGCCTTTCGGCGTGTGGCAGGGGATGCATGCATAATGATTATATTTCCCTAATCGACTACTTTCGCGTTTCTTTCGCGAAGAAAACGAGTTCTTGGATCGATTCCTTATAGCGTCTATTCTCCTGATCTTCCTCGTAGTATCAAAACGGTCTATGTAATATGGTGGACGCATTATATAAGCTACAACAGTGCCTTATATAGCAGTACTACCCCCTTGGATCCATACCACCGCCCCCAAATATGGAAATCTACGAAAATAAATATCTGTATGGCCATAGCTGATGAAAGATAATAAGGAAATTAATAACTGTAACGAAGAAATTATCCACAAAATTACTGTATGACAATATCCTTATGTTGAATTGATGCCATAAATCCAGTAAAACTCTATGGAGGAAGAAAGATGGGATAAAATTCTTTCTCGTGTAGCGCCCCCTTTGATTAGACCAGCGCCCATAGGGAGCGGTATCGCCCACTTTAGGAATCACTGGGCTACATCATCTCTGAATGTGCTTCTCTCAGCTTATCCAGTAAATTGATCCTTTGTTTAATTCTTGTAACTTTTAAAGATTCCCATCCTGCGCCCCGAAGCATCTGAGTGACGCTCACTGATTTATCGTAGCAATTTCTCACAATACGTATCGCATTTCGCTGCATCTTTTCTAATTCTCGATTACAACAACTTTCTGCAGGATCCTGTACATACACTATACGCATACTCAAGATGAGGCCTAACTAACGCAAAATAAAAACGCTCTTTTTCTTCACTTCGACCGACTATTTGAAGTCGAGTTTCTTAAGCCGAGTTGTACATGTTTACATCGCTATGAAATTATTTCTCTGTGCTGCCAAGAAGACAGGTTTATCATAACAAATTTAAGCTAATAAATCTACTGTAGAACAAATAAGTTTAATTTGCTATCCCAAACTTTTCTAAGAAAATGGATCTGATTTTAATAGAAACCTTCTTGGTTCACCATTCAGGCCTTTCAGTATTTCCTTTCGCCAGCATTATAATATTCAAACTGAAAAAAATGTAAAATTTTGTGAACGTGATTGGATGAGAAAATGCAACGTTTCGATTTAAACTCTCGCCATCTTCTTACTGAGCGCGTACACTCCAGTGTGCTGTACCCACTCCAGTGGAGTGAGTGTACCTCCAGTGGAGCCAGCGTTGAACCAAGTTATGAGCGGGTCCTTACTAAAATATCTCTTACATGCCTTGTAATTTTATACTTTCCCAGGAATATGACCTCTTGACTCCTTTATATTTTCATATTCGTCTGTGATTTGCTCAGCCTCTTGCGCCATAACTTGCGCCTCAAAACGGCATCGCATTGCAAAGTTTGGATCGCAAAAATTTCAATCTTTCAAATCTTCGAATAGCATATTTTGAAAAAGTACTCGAAGAGCAAACACTTTCCCATAGCAGTAATATGAGTACTTCGTTTATGTCTATTTATCCTCAAAGACAGCGTACTTTTGTTAAACAAGTCCGGTAACTATTCTGGTTCCCTTTACATTCGTTTGTATTCCTATGCATTCTTTTGCAATTCGTCGTATTTTCTGATTGCCATGCGTGGCAGTAAAAAATAATATGAATAAATGGCTTATTTTTATGTTCATATATTGTATGGCTTCAATCGACATATCTGTCTTTTTGTCTAATTCATGTTTTGTAAGGACTGTGAGTTGTAATTGTATTTGTGGCTGTGAATACAATAAATACTTTTGTTAATGATTTGTAATTGCATAACACGAGCAATTCGCCTGCACCAGTCACTCGTGTTATGCAATTACAAATCATTAACAAAAGTATTTATTGTATTCACAGCCACAAATTCTTCACAGCCACAAGGCTTCAAGCACGACCGAACTTTATTTCAACGGAGTTGCAATTCTATAGTAATTCAATACTTATCATACCCTAATTTTTTATCAATATCAATTATGGTAGAATTTATAGCTAGAAATATTATCAATATCAATCATGGTAGAATTTATAGCTAGAAATATTAGCGGAATGGCGAAAAATTACATTCTCCAATTTTATTAAACGTATCATTATTCGTGATAATGAAATAAACTGTGCGCTAAATGCCAAAATTTTCTTAAAATTCGTTCGTTTACTAAAATTTTCCCCTTTTCTCTCCCTGTAATGATAAATATCTTGATGTTTGCCGGTCGCCTTGATCATGAAAAAGCAACATATGGCTGCCCTTTCAAAAATATTAAGAAACACTCCTATATGTTAGTAAGTTTTTCTTTGGGTTTTTTAGATCGTGATTGAAAATGGCGAAATATCAGAAAATTGACTCCTCTTCTCAAACTCCATCGATAATATACGGGAATTGTAAATGGGAGGAAATTCCATGAATGTTTTTGGGAAAAAGTATGAGATCGAATGTGAACATTGCTTTGGTCGTCAGAGGGACGGGTGTTCAAAACTCCAAACGAATCGTAAAAGTTTAATTTATCAAAGATCTTGAGATATCACATTCTACGATTAAGGTAAGAATGTTTATTCCATTTCTATTATTTTAGTGCTTTTCTCGATTTCGTAGGTCAATTATTTCTTATTTAATTTTGCGAAAGAAATTATATATTCCAATGATGAAGATGAACTTTACCTGTATTTGTTATGCAAGCAATTTCAAATGTTCTGAAGTTCAACACGGTAATATTAAGTATATAAAAAATGCATAGACTTATTTTCCGTATCGGATAGGCCATTTTTGCAAAATTTCGTCGATTATAATTGAAACCGTTGAAAATCCCGAACTTGTGTTTATATGTTGTGCACATATAAATGTCGCAAAAATCGGAAAACGTATTTGAACTTACAGCGTGTTAAAACGTTGAATAAAGCACTGTCGGATATCAATTCGAAGGTGGCAATGGCCCTCCAATCAATATATTTCTCCAGATTCTCGATTTATTGCGAAAATGCGTGGTTGGAGATTTTCATCAGCTGCCTCTCGCTGGTTAACTGGATCCTACGGATGATTAGTTTCTAAAGCTTCGAACTGACGTCACCGCCGTCATTGGGTACATTCATTCATCCCAGTACTCCCATTCCCAGGGTGTCGAGTCCCATCAGCTCGTGGTTGTGTGACGCAACAATTGATTTATTAGATCGGCAGAGATTTCAGCCGAAATCTGTCCCCGCAGTGCCGGAAAGCACAATTTAATCCTTCTCATGTGAATGGACCTGATTCGCATCCCGGCTATTTAAGCGTCCCTCGGTACAAGAATTAAAGCAACCGGATGGCATTCTTCAGCGCTGTCGATCTGGTGTCCTGCTGGTCAAAGGCGCATCTAGGCCACTCGTGCAGGTCTTCATAACCGACTTAAAACGAGGAAGTTGTCATTTTGCGAACGAGGATACTGCGAATTAATTTTCTTTCGTTCGAGTTGTACTGAAAATCTCGATCGATGAGGTTTGGCTAACTGTAGAGAGAGACATTCCAGCAAATGATAATCTAACGCCAACTCAGAAAACCACACTCTCAGCAACTGCTTTGCGTAGGAATAAACTCTTAGAGCGTCTATCCTATTTATACTAATGTCGTCGCATTACGTAAGCGCTTGAATTTGAAAGGGATATTTAAAAAGTATTTTGCCACGAAATTTTGAGGGAAAATAATTCCAAACTTATTTTTTCTCCTTCATTGACAATATTCAAATAAGTAAACAGATTTTAGATGAACTTTCAGCATATTTGGTGAAACACGTGTAATGAAGAATACAGATAATCCTTGAGAAGCACTTCACCGAGCCTTTAAAGAAAGGTTTCAAAAATAAGCAAATATAAATGTTGTGGAACTAAGGCTCATAGAGTTAAATAAAAATTAAATAGAAAGAGATAGAAAGTTTCGAAGAATTGAACATATCCAACGGTGGAAATCCACCAATCGACAAAAATCTACCGAACATGTCCTGTAAATGCGACCCAAATGCATTACGAGCTGAATTTTAAAAATTTGATTTTGCTTAACAATTTCTTTTTTTTTATAGAATTCTCTTCTTACTTTTGCTGCATCGATATTTGTGACGATATTATAAATTACGGAAGAAGGTCACTTTTAAGTATCCAACGTTACATATCCAACGAAATAAAGTATTAATGAATGATTCCGTTTTGGAAACAGGAAAAATCGAATCGCGATGTGACGATGACGAAATGAATGGCCATATCTCTTAGTTCGCGGTTCATGCGACGTTTTCCTTTATTGCAAAATAATTGGCATATATATTGTTGGAATGTTATTGGGAGGTATCGCATTAACTATGAGGTTGACGTGGAAAGAGTCACAGCTGAAAAGATAAGTATCGCTGCAGCTAAGTTTTTGTGTTTGGTTCCAACTTTCATAGAGGAAAAGTAAATTTCTTTTGTGAAAAGTTTCCAAGAATTTAATACTAAAAGTTTTACTTAAGATAAAACGCATATTTATGCTCTTTCAATTCTCTATACATTAACACCTGCACTAGTTTTTCTAGCAGTTAGGGAATAATAAAAAATATGAATCTATAAGATTTTTCTTTTCTTTTTTTATGAACTACTTTATCAAATAAAAAAAAATTAATAGTAGATTGAGAGCTATCGACTTCAACAATTCTAAAGAAACCTGAATGTATCGTGTGCATAAACGCAGGAAATCTCCTCAAATTTCAATTTAATTACTGCACTATTAAAAATATTTGCACATTTTATGTATTTCTTTATTTTAGTAATCTAAAATCTCGATACTGAACTAATAATATTGTGATTGCATAATTAAAAACTTATAATTCTTGCAGACTAGTTTCTCTTTAGATTTATTAACAAATCTTTAACACATCTTAAAGAAAAACACTTCGTAGCTTCGATATGAGATATTTATTGGACCAGTTTTGTCATCGGGACTCATCTTCAGGTCCTTCACCGAAAGATGCCAACTCGTTTACGAAACTGGTCGAATAAATATCTCATATCGAAGCTACGAAGCGTTTTCTTTAAGATGTTTGCTTATTCATCCCACAAAGTTACACCTGAGCTCACCAAACAATTCTTTCTATAATCTCTCCTTCTTCTAATACACTTCTTTATTAAAATCTCACCACAATTGACCACCTGTTCTTCGATCTCCCTTTCCTTCCCTTTTCGCTGGAATACGCAATATTATAATATTTGAAATTCACCAATGCAGTCATAATCCTTATCAAATTTTATTTTCTTGGTTTTGGCCGATCTCGGCATCCGTAGCTCTGTCACTTTTCTTTTTCTATTATCTTTATATTGAATCACTATCTATCACATTCTTTGTACTTTGTTCTAATTTTCGCTTTATCCATGACAATAATTCTTAAAATTATGAAGTCTCTCATGAATTTTTAGTAATTTATTTATTTTTTTTCTTTTGGTTGGATATCTTTTCTTGCTTTATTTTTTAAACTTTTTATCACAGTCCATATTTTTGCGGATTAACTTAGTATTTGGGTTGTAATTTCACGGGTATAAATGTTTACTATTTTTTTAAATAACAGTATGTATAAATTTTATTTTGGGTAAAACTTTTCAACGAACTTTGGTTGACATAATTTGTATTTCGACTCGAGAAATACTCCGACTCGAATTTTTATGTGATGAAGTGAATTAATTTACTGTCTCATCACTGTTTACTTTGTCCCTTTATTTTTCCATCTTATTGACCGTCCCACATTCTTCCCATATCTTTTATCTGTAATCGAAAAACAGAAAAGAATGGAGCGACGGAAATGAGGCGTGTGGCGATAGGAAGAACTTAATTGTAAGGCGCAAACAAACCTCCGCTCGCGCTTTATCTCTTTAACAACGCGTCTCAGCACGTGTGACCTGAAAAGAAGAAAAGTGCCAATCTGTGCGCATTATAACTCTCCTTCCGCTGAATCAATCTCCGATTTGAATGTTCCCATTCCATTCGCCGAGAGGAATTCCAAGGCGCGGTTCTGATTAGGAATTGCTGTCGCATCTTTCCGCCCAAATTACGAGCTCTGCCTCGACGATTCTCACTGAGGATTTCCGCTGAAACGAAATGCGGTTGGGTTTTATTTCTCAGTCGTCCTTTATCGTGACGACTATTCAAAGCCGGAAGTAGTGATATCCGAAGAATACGGAGATTTCGTCGTCAGCAGTTTTTGCTCGCTTCATTTCTCGTTCAACTCTTTTATCTCCCTTATTTTACCTTTAAATTTTGTATCTTTATTTCTATTTTTATACTGACCTGTTCTGTAACCTGATTATTATTTTGTATTTGTTCCTTTTATTTTTTTTTATGAAAATTTATTTTACTTTGTAATAATGCGTCAGCGCCATTTTTTCGCCTTTCAGATATATTTTAACTTATTTTACCTTAAAACTTGGTTAACTATTAACTTGGTTAACTGATATAATAATTATTATTATTCGTCAAGACTTTCCTGTTTCCGTTAATAATCGAAGTGTCCTCAGACGAGCAACTCTCTATTTCCACCTTCAGTTCAGTTTCTGTCCAAATCTTACGAGTTTTCGATAGTTAAGAAAATTGCCAAAACATTAGACTGAGGCAAATTAAAATTTAATCAGTATCTATCATATATTTCTCCTCAGAGCAGCAATGTTAAGGTTATTATTCAGTTACAACTTACTTACCGCCAGAGATCCTCGGATTCATGAATCTTGTGTTTTGCCAATCATAGATGCATTATAATTACACCTATGAATAGAAAATCTACATATTTTCATAGGGTTAAAGTTTTAAAGGTTAATATTTACTGATAGCAAATTTGATGAGATTGCTAGGCTTTAGAGGAAAGATTGGGTTTGATATTAACAGTCAACATTTAAGAACTTTAGTCGATGGAGAAGGCATCTCTTATTTACTCACACTCAACTGTTTATTCTTTTCTTTCTTAGTGGAGGATGCTGGGAAAGAACATTTCAACCAACGTGAAATTTTGCAACGAACGAATAATTTCAAAGAATGTATCAATGTTTAAAACATTTATTGTGAATTATAAGATGCATTTCTTTGTTGAAAGTTCTAAGAAACTCCGTTAAATTTTTTCTCTCTACTGTTCCATGAATGCGATTGAAAATAAGTGTTTTCAGCACTTCAAGAAGAAGAACTGGGAGACAAAGTCACAGAAGCTGGAAAGGCAGCGGCAGAAGAAATGGAAAGTACTCCAAGAAGACCGAAAGATTCACCAAGAGGTGACATAGAATACTCTCTGTTGCAAGTTGTTGAGCGATCTTCTTTAGTTATGGCTAAAATCTGCTTCTTTCCTCTTTCTAAGCACTGGCTGGCCGTCATCATGCTCTCGCATTATTCGTGCACTTGAGGATGACGCTTATGCGTCGAAACCAATCGTGCTTTTCTATGTTTTTGGTCTGCGGTATATTGCAGCGTTTTTATATGTAATAGAATCCAGTTTCCTGAGAAAAGTGGTTCTTGTTTTTTATTTTTCCTACACTGCAGTATTCACTTTGATGCTTGAATAATCCTTGCGGATGTTGGGAAGATGGGTTTAGGATAAACTAAAACCTCCACCCGGACAAAATCCGCCGAGATAAAAACAACATCTGTCCAGCGCTAACTCTTCACCTTTTCTCGTTCGTCTCCGGGTTTGCCCGTGCGTAACTCTTAGTCCGTACGTGTCGTCCTCGTTGAAGAGTACATTCCCGTCTTCTCGCATTGTTTCCTCTGTCTGGGTCGCTCTCTTCGTCGCTAAGCAACGGATTCCTCTGCAGAAGGAAAGATTATCTGAGTCTTGTCTTATACTCCTTTGCTCCCATTCTAAACCCATCGCCGTGCAGTTCCAGTGCATAAATTGCGTGGTTAATATAGATCTTATGGTTATGGCCTTATTCACTTTTCTACATCTACATCTACATAAATACCCTGCAAGCCGCCTTACGGCGTGTGGCAGGGGGTGAAAACACCGGGCGTTCGGACTATTTTTTAGCCTATTATTATCATGCATAGTTCGCGGAAAGAATGAATTCTTAAAACGACTCGTCCTATCATCTATTTCTCTTATTTTGCGCTCATTGTCGGATCGTCCAAGGTAGCAGGGGGGTCTCATAATATCTACTATATCTTCCGCAAATGTACTTTCCCTAAATTTATCAAGCAATCGCAATTTAGCTTCTAGTCTCCTATCTTTTAAGGATTCCCAACCTGCATCTGACAGCATTTTGGTAATGCTTGCTTTTTTATCGTAGCAATTCTTAACAAAACGTATCGCTTTCCGTTGCACTTTCTCGAGTTCACGGATGCATGTATCGTCTGCCGGATCCCATATACTTGATGCATATTCAAGATGAGGCCTAACCAACGCAAAATAACATCGTTCTCTAACTTTTTCGTCACATTTACCGACAATACGACTAATGAAACCGACTTTTCGCTACTTACAGTGATTGGAAATATTATCCTCACGTCCATCTATGAACAGCTATACTCAGATTACCTATTTTCAATAATTACTCTTTTTCATTACTCCACTTCCTCCTCTACTGCAAACATTTTCGTCAAAATCCCCGGATAAAAAGTTAGAGTCACTCCTCGCTAGAGTGGAAATCGCCAGCAACACCTGACTACTAGTATGTAATTTACCGTCATAACCTTCACAAATACCGTACAAAAGGTAGCCAATATGTATAGTAATGGTTTAATTTTTCAGTTGCTCAAAAGAAATTTCAAATGCAACCAAACCTGCTGAAAAAATTACCAGAGCTGTCCAAATAAAGATGTAAACTAAAAAACTCAGAGGATGTAAGCGTATTGGAAAGTTAAGGATTAGTTACTGAAGGATCTGCACGTTACTTCATAAGTTAGTGAGGATCACCGATGGCCAACATAGAGGCCACAGGTGTACTATGGGTTACACCAAGGTGTCAAGACGAAATGTAACGAGTCGAAGATCCCAAATAATGTTATCAAAATAAAATAATTACCATGAATTGAAATGGAGTTTTGAGTGAATTTCTTGCCATTAATTGTATCCCCTTGTGTTAGGGTAGTTTTCAAAGCTACAGAAAGAGAAAACTTGGTAGCTTATGACGATCTCGCTTGCAAACGCAGAAGTCTGAATTACTTACCTGAGATTACTTGTGATAACGCGGAAGCAAATTCAATTTTCAAAAGAGTCGATCATCGTGAGATACAGAGTATGATTTGAAATCACTTTTGCAATTCCCACGAAAATCCAACACACTGGACGCTATCTATAAAGCATTTGAATCGACGATTCAAATTTGACGCTGAAGACATTTATGTGAGTCATTCTTCGGATTGCCAACAATGAAACAATAAAAGCCGCAAATTATGACTCAAATTTCGAAAAAAAAATTTCAGAAAAGAATTATCATTTTAGTGGTGAAATTTTAGGTTAGAGGCGTCATTTCAGTTTGTAACGTAAGGGTCGTAAACCGGCGAATGCAGATTGCATAGTTTCCAGTTCGATAGCGATTCACTTGAGATTGAATCCACGGAAAGGCACAAATGTAAGATTTTCGATGTGTTAATTCGAGCTTCTCCATTTCTTCCTATTTGCTGTGTTATACGTTCGAGCTTCAAATGACCTTTTCTTAAGGAAAACTTCAACCATGCCGCTCAACGGAGCGAGGTTCTGCGACCTCATCTGTCATTGCCATGGAAGATGTATGTTGCGTACATACCTTTAGCACGAAGATCTATATGAACTGAATCTCTTTATTCTACCGCTGCTCCTTCGACGCAGTTCCTCGATAATATCCGAAAGAACTCAATCCTCGGATGAACAAAAGTGAGGGGATATTGTTTGAGATCTTAGATACTCATTTATATGTATATCTCTAGTTCAGGGGTTCTCAAACTGGGTGCCGCAATTAGCAGTAGAGCTCGTTTTTATGACGTTGCAACACCATTATCTTCTTGGCGTTCTTGTCTATTCTACGTCTGCCACTCGTCCGCCATTTTTGTGGTTGAGCGTCATTTGTTTCGAGTGCTACCTTCGAGTGTTATTGCCGCAAAATAAAAGATTCCAGTGGATTTGATGGTAAATTTGTACTCTTTTCTTTAAAGAGACTGATTATTTAGTGAATATAATGTGTAATCATTAAACTTTAATGTGTGAATGGAAACTGCGCACGTACTTTTTGTCGTAGTTCCATAAAATTTAAAATGTTTTGACGATAGGTTAGTTATTAAGCTACGCGGTAGACGAATTTGCAATGCATCACACGTACTAACTAAATAGATGTAATTAAAATCAGCAACATAACCATTGTATTGTTTCGTGAGGGGCCTGCAATGGAATGAAAATTTTTACTCAATCGAGCCCTACTTTTATTGCTGAATTATGTACAATTGGCTAAAAATTGGGTCTTTAAAATGGAAAGGTGGTGAAGTCACTGGAGCTTCTAAAGCAACTGATTCAATGACAACCGGCATCGTCGGAGGAAACGAAATATCCCAGCAGATATCAGCGAGCCTTTCAAGTTGGTCTGCCTTAGTTCGCGGAAAGGCTACTTGGCTACTACCAAAAGGAAATGCCAGGAAATTTAAGAAAATACGATCCTAGATAACTCACATTGTTTGGCTTTGTACCGGTTGGGAACGAACAGGCACCGGAAGGGTAATGTGTTAGCTGTCATAAAACCATTGCTTATGGCTGCTTGTTTCCATCCAAATTAAAAAGAAATCTGGAATCCAACCATTCTGATTTAGTAAATAAAGGTGAAGAAATCTTCAAACGCCGCGCTTTATATCTTCAGGCAAGGTCATCCATGATGGAAAAAATTGAAAATGAAAACGCAACTGAAGCTTCGTTTATTTTCAGTTTACACATTTTAAAAGCTGGAAAGCTCCATACTATTGCCGAGACACTGATTAAACCTCGAATGAAGGATGTTGCAAGTTGTATGTTAGGTCCAGACATGGCCAAGAAGATTGACACGTGCAGCTGTCAAATAGCACTATAAGACAGCGAACTTACACAGCTTCAGAAGCTGTGTAGAAAGACGTTATAAGAAGATTGAAAAGTTGCGAATTTCTTAGTTTACAGCTTGATGAAAGTGCCGAAGTAGCGGGACTTGCTGTTCTTCTTGTGTTTGTGTGGTAACCATTCAAAAAGCAAATAGAGGAAGAACTTCTGATGAGTGAAGTGCTTGAAAATTACACCCTTAGCGACGACATTTTCAGAGCTATCGACAAATGAGTACAGAAAAATAATTTGGAATGGAACAAGTGCATGGATATTTGCAGCGATGGAACGGCTGCGATTATTGGAAAAATGAAGGGAGCCCTGTCTAGGATGAAGCAAGTGGCAGGAAATGCCACTATCAGCCACTGTGTCATCCATCGGCATTCTCTGGCAATTAGAAGGATGCTGCATGACATAAAAGTTGTATTGATAGGTACTGTAAAGATAATCAACAGTGTTAAGAGCCGCCCGCTTCCAGTGCGCCTTTTAAAACGCCGCAGATCTGGGTATAGATCACTTCCAACTCTTGCAGCACACCGACGTGTTGGCTATCAAGGGTAAATATTTTAGTCAGACTGTTTGAATTAAAAGATACACTGGTGGTCACATTTACAGAGGAGCCTTTTATACTGCAATCAGCTAATTTTGATCGGCTGCTTAAACATTTCCGACATATTTGGAAAATTAACTGAAACCACCACTTCTCTTCAAGGGAAAGGAGGAGCACAATTAGAGAAAATAAAAATAATTACATTTTTGAAAGCGTGAGTTGAGAGCAGAGACATCCAACTTTCCTCGTTTGCAAGAATTCGCCAAAACCAATGAGATTAACCTTCAAAGCAACTTCCTCGAAATTATTATTGCCCCTTGCTAGGTTTGGAAAGAAGCATAGTTGATTATTTTACTGATATTGACTCTGATGAGATCTACAGCTGGATGAACTCGTTTTCCTGCGACCCGAAATATAAACCTACTGGAATGACGAATGAAATTTTTCAAAATTGCTCGATATCAGCGAAGACAGCAGTTTAAAACAGAAATACCGCGAAGGAGCCAAGAAGAGTTATGGATGCGTGTAAAACATTGAAAACAATGCTGTTGGCAAGACTGCAGTGAGAAGACTCGTGCGTATTAATTCAACTTATCTCTGTGAGTATGCATTTTCAACGTACGCTTACATGAAAACCAATGCAGGAGCAACTTTCTGGGCCAGGTGATTTGAGGGTAAAGTTGACTAAACTTCCCATAAACGTTAAGGAAATAAGGAAAAATTCATCCAAACAGTTTCATTCATCGCCTTAAAGACAACTGAGCAGTAAATTTGCACTATTTTTTCTTCTTTTCCTAAATATTCAAACAGCTTTAAGAATGGCTGTGCCACGAAATTTTTTTAGCCCTACAAGGGTGCCACGGTGAAAAGAATTTGAGAACTGCTGCTCTAGATGAATTTACAGGTCGCACGGTCGGCAGGCGGATAGGGATCGATTCCTATCCAGGGCAGTTCCTCTGCATTTGGAATGATTTGGGAATTTAAGGCAAAAGGTCAGTCGATGTACGAAAATGTGCTCTCGATAATGGGAAACCTGGGCGGTGTTGGGAATTAAAAGTGCAGCCTTCATAACCTTCATTCCATACCGTTAGGCCTTTGGCAGCTTTAACCTGCTGACTTACAAAGACGCACATACTATACTAATGCAAGATTTTGTATAACACATCATATCCCTGTTCATAAAGGTTATCTCAATTATTTAATTTTGGAATCTGTTACAATATGACTAATTGTTCGTCTGTCATCTTTTATTTATCTCAGTTTTAAATCACTTTTACTATTCTGAAATTGTCTGTAAAGTATTCAGCCCGAAGGCCGGTTGGGACCTCATCCCCTCTACCATCATCTAAGAGAGGGAAATAAGGCTTTCTAGACAAGAGGAGGAGTGAGGTAGTTTGCTTTCCTTATTGAACTAGAATACTAAAAGCAGAACAAGCCCACGTTAGTGAAGCACAATGACTCTACGAGTAACACTTTCGTAACATTGCATAATGAGAAACCTTAATTAATGCTATTATTCGGCATAACTCATACCTCAGTAATTTTCACATCGTCACAGCCATGGACAAGGATGAGACAACAGTACACAAAAGATAAATTTTTCTTCCAAAAGAAAAACGATAAATATTTAATTCATCAATATATGGTATCAGGACCAATCTAAAAATGGCAGCTTTTATTCTGAGTGATAGAAACAAGTACATAAATTAAATATAGGCTTCAAAATTTTTCTTATAAGCGTATAATTATTTATAAGTGTATAAATTTAATGCCGTCCCCTTGACTTGTAGGGTAATATCCCCATAGTTAGTTAGATCTAATTTAAGTTAGGTTATTCTCAAACTCGTAGTCACGTTATCAAGTTCCCTCGAAAAATAATAAAAATATTAAAACGCGAGTATTTCCGGTTGCGACCCTCTTAAACAAACACAAGGATGACGGTTTCCTTTGATTTGGATAAGGATGTTTGCTGCGATACGTGAGCTTGTTTACTCGCCGATGTCGGGAGAGATAAAACAATTGTCCTCGGTAAAATTTCCTGAAGATGATTTGGAGTTGAGGGAAAATGCCCTTTCATCGTGAGGCGTCATAATCTCCTCATCAAATGACTTTGGTTCGTATATTCTTTACTTATTGCTTAGCTCTACGTTTATGATGACGACATCGATTTGCTATTTCGGATTTTCGGCTATTTCGCGACCGACATGGATAACTCGATTTCCCCCATATTTCTGTTTTCTTGCAAACGTTCTCTTGAGTGAAATATGTTATGTTTAATGATAATTTAATCTCGTGAGCATACAATAAACGTTTTGAGATTGCATTGGCGAGGCCAAAAGTAAAAAGAATATAGGACATGGAGCCGATAGATTTTCAATGGGAACTGCGATGCGATGTGTAATCAAACATTTTTAGAATTGATATACATATGTGTAATTGTGCACAATTTTCGTTGGATCATATTATTATATCAAGTTTATAACGAGTATATACAATAGTTTTCATTATAATATTGTTTACATAATTTAGAATGTTGTTTGCATCGTAAGATATGATTTTATTCTGTCTCTGCTGTTATTTGATTTTAATGTATCTATTACATTAAATGAATAATGTCTAAATGCTTTTACAAGAACCAAGTACACATGAATAATATCATTTCAATTTTAAGACATGTTTACTCAACGTGAATAATAGCTAATTAAGTGTAATTTGTCTTTTGTAGATCATGAGAAAGCCATATATTAAATAAAATTCTATGCTTAAACCTGCCGAGAAAACAGTAAGTTTTAGTCATCGATATTTTTTGCTAAATAAGTACTACGGTTGCTCGAAAAGCTATCACCTAAGCTGTATCAGTTGCATAAGCTGGAGGTTTAATCACGACAATACTACATACTTCCTCTGATGCGGACCTTTTTACTTGAGGTCTAACTTATCAGTGGGAAAAGTTCGGGAAGAAAATGAGTCTGGAAATTGTTTTCATAAAGAGCGGCGGTGCGGAGGGCGGAAAGGGTGCCGGTGGAAGAGCGATGGTGCCGGTGGAAGGGCGGTGGTGCCGGTGGAAGGGCGGTGGTGCAAGGGAGTGCGTGCTTTCTTTGCAGTGGTGCAGCACACGAAGGCCGATAAGGAGAATAAACGCCGAGTCCACTGTTGACGTCGGATTACAGTCGTGGCGAATTGATGAAGAAGCATATTTATATTTTCGGATTACAATGCGTTTGCACTTTCTTTCTTTTCTCGAGCGTTCACTTCTTTTCGCTGCGGTTTGTGCCTCTGCGCGTCAGCATTTGCACAATTAGTATCCAAATATCTAATCAAGATTATGCATTCCTTCCGTGCCTAAAGAATATCGTCCATTGCATTCTAAATGGAGCCAAAGCACTCGCTATATATTTATTTTACAGAATGTTTTGTTCTCGAGAGGCAGTGCCCCTAGACTGGTGCTCCGCCAGGTAGTTTTAGAATAGCTGCCGGAAAGTGGGCGAGCTGAGTTCGAGTCCCAGTCCTGTGGCTATTCTTGGGTCGCTTGGGATTCAGCCACAGGACTTTTCCGTGAAAATTAGAACACCTTTCCTCAATCCTTGGGTTGTAAACCAACCTTTGTATTTTGTTAATCGTGGCTGTTTCTGATAAACGAACAGTTTTAAGAATTATGTTTCCTTTCATCATTTCTAACTAGAAAAGGAGGGAGCTATTATAAAATTTCATTTTAGACTTGAAACTTAAAAACGTTTTTCGTCCGAAGTTTTGCAGAAATAAAAGCTTAGAATACATTTTTATCCATTATTTGCCTCAAAATGCTTGTAATAAAATTTTGTCTGCTTTCGCGATGTAAACCATGCTTGGATAGCTAATGTATGAAAACAGTGATACAAGAGGTTGGTTCATTGGTGAACCCGAGAGCCCGATTGATCGCATCGAATCCCTAACCCGAACTTTTCTCATATCAGCTCGATTTGTGCACGTTAGATTTTAATGCGTTAAAATATATTTTATTTGTTTTATCGATTAAAATATCCTTTATTCCTAAATGACAAACGAGAAAACGGGAGTTTTTATGAGAGTTTGAATGGTGGAGAGTAAATGAAAAATGCATTAGTTTTATTTGAGTCATAAATATATATAAAAATATAACGAGAGGGAAACACATCGAACGAAAATGTATTGAACAAGATAGCTCATATACGGATGTTCATGAAAAATTATGGAATAATTATGGAGTAGAAGTGTTAGGGATGCTTAACAGGAACGTATTTTGTATTTTAAGTTCCCTATGGGATCCGATCACAGCCCGAAGATGAACATTGTTGGCCAGGTTCATGATGTCGTTTGATCATCTTCGGGCCACCTTAGTACACTTATAGTTAGAGGGTTATTCTTTGCCCACCTTAGTGTAGCTGTAGTTAGAGGCACATTAAGGTGGATTGAGGGAATGGTCGAGGGGGGATACGTGGACCAGAATGACCATGGACCATGGAAGACAGGGATACATGGACCAGATTTCTGAAGATGTGGAATGTATGTGCCAATAGGAGTGGAAGACTTGGTCTAGTCTCAGATTTAGAGATGGCTCAACGTAGAGCGGCTCGTTTCGTTAGTGGAGATTTCAGGTTCGATAGCAGCGTTACGGCCATGATAAACTCCCTCGGGTGGAGTTCACTACAGGATAGAAGATCAGAATACAGACGGAAGCTGTTCGATAAATTCGTCAGCCCAGAATTTTCAGACGAGGTCGAAGACATCATAATTCCAGTTCAAAACGAACGCGATCTACGAGAGGCGTCGACCAAGCGATATAAGGAGATTATCGCTAGAACAGATAGCTACTTCTGGTCGTTTTTTCTTCGGAGCATTAGAGAGGCTAACAAGATAAATTAGGTATGAATATTTGGTGTTGATACACCCCCTGCTATACGCCAATCGGCGGCTCGCGGGGTAAAATTCTAAATTCTAAATATTCTAAGAAGTATAAGAGATTAAAAGGCTGGACATGGATGGATGACTATGACGAGTTATATCCACTTATCATTGTATGAAACATTGACTCCGCACCATACTTAAGGCAAGGATGATCGAGATATTGTTGACTAAAATGACAGTTCGTGTTTCAGGATAGTCACGCTGGAAAGACTAGAGATTGTCTAGTTTTTCCACTATGGTCAAGAGTATTAGTATAAGCGGTGGATAACCAACCAATAGATATTCGAAAGAAGAAAGCTGGATTACAAATGAATGAGGAAGTATAAAAATAATTATTTTTCGAATAAATTATCTTTTAGATTTCTTCAAGAATCCCAGATGAGTAGTGAACCGTTTGTTCTTCTGCCATTGGCGCTTTAGCAAAGATCTTAAAAATGTAAAATTTACATGCAATCCGTAATAACACCTAAATATTCACTGTGTAATTCTTATGTTCCGTGTAAACATCTTCGAGACGAGGAATTCATAAAATTTTCTCATCGAACGAAAGAAGGAAATGGAAAGCATATGTTTGTATTTGAACGGTTTTAAAAATAATATCATTAAAAGAAAGGAAGCTCAAAGAAAAGTATTCATTAAATTTTACATAATTTGAGAATACTAAACTTTTCTGTAGGAAAAATGTTTGTGTTTTATTTGCTTTCCAATGGCGAAGTAAATGTTTAGTGTAGAATTATTGTTCAAATGAAAAACATCGCTTCCGGTATCCATGCGGAGTAAATGGACTGTATCGATGTTTCGCCGCACACTCGATCACAACGCTATTGCCAATGCTGATTTCATCCACTCGCCATCACAAATATACGTCTGATTGATTTTGATATAACTTTCTAGGCTAGTATGCTCCACAGGTGGTTAGTATGTACCACCTGTGTAATGATCCACGTATTACTATCATTTAAAGTCCGTAGCATCTAAATAAAGATTTGCGGAGTGTGCAGCGTGACTCGATTTCCTCTTTCACGAGGAGATAATCAGAGAGACACGTGTCAAGGAATCCAAGCGCGTTTTATGCAACGGTTCCATTTGCCCCCAATTCCTATGCAACCCATTCAATGGGTTTTGTGAATTTGTGAGAGGAAGAATCTAATTTTCCGCTATCTTTATTGATACTTACACTGCCATCCATTATTATATATCCTTCTAAATATTTCTAAGGTATTCGGCGTGTATTCTTTCTGTTATCTGACTTACCGCAGATGTCAACCTGACCATCTTTTAATTTTCTTTGTCTTCCTCAACTCCCACTTTGTGGATTGGTGAAATCATTGCCCTTCTCTAGTCCTCCAGAATCTTGTTGGGAACTGATTGAAATAAAACCTTTTAGCATCGGATAGTTTCCGTTGATCCTATTCTTGATAAATTTCCTGATATATCATCTGGTCCGCAAGATTTATTACTCGTCAGTCTTTTTATTTATTTCCCAACCATCTTGCTGCTGATAAAGATCGTATTTGTCTGCCTTGAAGCATCTTTATTTAAAGGATCCTTTCTGTTGATCATTTGTCTTGCGTTTTCATCACTTTCCATCCCATGCGGATCACAAGTCGATTTTGGGAAGATTCAACGTAAATTCTGCTATTCCACGTCTTTTCCCAACTCCAGATCTTACTTCTTATTTCCGGAAATCATTATTGCTAAAATACATTTTGATGTGCTTGCGAAAGACAGAGAGTGAGTCACAAACTGATTACGATGCCGATTAAGCTGCGTGAATGAACGATAAAAACAGAATATATCAATAAAATCTACGGAGGCGGCCGTGATGTTATGGAAATCCATGAGAGAGGAAGGATTCTTTTCTTTCACACAAAAATATTTTTATTACAGACTACCCGTTTCGGCGTTTCACTACCATTGTCAGGTCGCACACTGAAAACCAAAAGGCACATGAAATAACCCTTCAGGGAAGGGTAAGAGAGGAACGTAGGTGGAGGAGGGAGTAAGGGGAAGGGATAGTGGTGTTACCAATATGAGTGGAATTATTGGTAGGAGGCGAGATTCTAAAATGGGGAAAAAGAAAGGAAGAGGTGGTCGTAAGTGAGGGAACATTGTCCCTTCAAAATATATATCTTTCCTCTCTCAGAATATATGAAAGTTGATAAAGAAATATGGAAAAGTGAATGACTGATTACATCAAACCAAACGGGTGTAGAAGTAAAAATGTTAATTATTATGTTGTGTTAGAATGTATTTTAACATAAATACCTAACAATGAATCCTCGAATCGTTCTTGAAATTATAGATGCAAATGTTGCTGTCAAAGCACAAAGTTGGGTACATCGCGCATTGGCCTGCCAATTCGAGGATGGTCCGATTTTTTCTTGATATCATTCGAAATCAATTTTATTTTAAGGTTGTAATGTAAAGGTATAATAGAAGTTGAAATTGTGATTAGAGTAGTTTTTAAACAATTGCAATTAATGGACGGGTAGATAGATACCAATTTTCTATATTTGTATATGTAGAACTAAGTAATATTGTGTGTAATAGTTGTGTAATGACTGTAATTAAACATCGCCACCTGACGAAACGTCTTAACTGCGGCGGTATTCTAATAAATAAATAAATAGGATTGGAAGGTTGCAAAAATTTCCCAAATATTTCTTTCAATTTATTTTATTTCCCAAATATTTCGAGATTTCTGTTGAATAATCCCTACTTAATGGATCAGCTTACAATTATAGCAAAAAATCATAAATGCAGCTGCACTGATAAAGTATCGAACTATGGGTTTAATCCGTAATGGTGCTGATATGTTCGTGAGTTTAATCTCAAACGGAATAGTCATGTACAAGATCTGTGCTCAGAATGTATCAAGCATTGGCTTCTTTGTTCATGATCGCGGCAACATGCAGTCAGTAATATAATTAGAGGAGTGTCACAAGGTGTCGTCCTTGGACTTCTCATCTGCTAACCAGCGGAGGATGTCGGCCGAAGCAAGTTAACGCCTTTGAGAGCAGTCCGCATCTCTTGTTTGTTCCATTGCTATGAATGAGGGAAATAAGGCGCAACGTGATGTTCGGCTGGTGATACATTGTTTGCTGATCTCAATTCGGAAAAGGTTTGCGAAAATACGAAAGTCGGTCGGTGTTTTCCTGATCGAGTAACACTAACCGAGGAAAGTTCACCGAAATTAATACTGATACAACTACTCAGTGAATATAATAATTTACCATAGATTTGCGGGAGGATAACAGTTTTATAATTTGAGATACCCAATGTTAAAAAATGAAATTAAAATAAATACTTGTACTCTATAGATAGATACAAAGGAGATAATAGTACGTTTTTATCGTTTAAGGAAAGATATCCATAAGAATGTGGAGCACGCCAGCGATTTTGTTGTCCTTATATAACTAAGATAAGAAAGAGGACGAAAGGAGACTCTCTCGAGGAGATAAGACTTGTCATGTAAGTAAACAATAATCAAATGTTAAAATCTAAACTACTAACTCTACGCATTCTCTATTTGAAGATTTTTCTCTTACAATTGAAAATTACATCTGAAATAATCTGAGAAATCGGATATTGACGGAAGAAGAGTAGAATTTCCACCTACTCGTTAGTAGGAAGTCAATATTAATGACGAAAATGACGTATAGAACTTGCAAAATGTTATATTCGTTAACATGTTATCCATCTGAAAATAATATCAATATTCTTTGAGTGTTGCCCTACTTGAGTTTTTCTTGATATGCTCTCTTATTTTTGCTAAAAATTTGGTTGTTTAATAGGGGCTCCCAACAACAATACAAAGAAGTTTTTGTCTCTTAATTACTGTCTCCATATTCTCTTTTTCAACTGTACATTCGACTTTCAAATGAGTTTGAAATTAGTCTGAATAACTAATAACTATATTTTCTTTGGAGACATTAAAGCTCAAATGCAAATGTCTATGTTTATTTCTACGATTCTCGTATTACTTAATAAATATTTGAGTGGATCTTATATAATCAAACCCTTTCTCTTTTAAGTTATTCAGAGTAAACTTTCCTTCTTTAGTAGTTTTGAACCGAAATCAGCTGCGTTTTCTCCTAACATTAAAACCTGCACGAATCTTTTTCTCAACTAAGCGATTCTCTTTACTCTTTATCGTTTTGCCGTCGATCGTTTCAGCGCAATTCCATTTCCGATTCCCTTATTTCTCATCTTATCTCTCAATTTAAAAGATAGAGTAAGTGAAGAGAAATAAAATAAACAGGTAATTGCAGTCGCCAATCAAATGGAATGATGCAGTTAAAGAGTCACTCTCTTTCAATGTACCTTATATTTAAGAGAGGGTATTGTTAGTACACCCATTTACTCAACAGCTTTCTTTTACGGCACTCATTATGCTTTTCAGTTGAACATCGGTGTCGATTCTGCATTGCTATGCACGTCACATGTCGAAGGGATATCTATGGGTGAGCATATTATTAGTATCGTGAATGCAGGAGATTTTATATGAATTAGACTTAGGCTAATGATTTTACAATCGCCATTTAATATCTTTAGACATTTAAAAGTCTCTTTTAAGGCTAATCAAATGTAGCATCTCATAACTATATTTGTAGATGGCGGATTTAAAGCGTCAGATTACATAAGCGTAGATTGAATAAAATAAAATAAAGGCCTCGTCAGACCTGAAGATGTAAGCACGCTTACGAAACCGGTAGCAAAATTAAAATCCCTGTGGAAAAATACAAAGTTTCTTTTATTCTGCAATATCTTTCTACGAAATTACGCCTTCCGATATCTATATAAGGTAGATTGATGTCTCACTTCAAATAAATTTAGATTTTTATTTCAGTCGTTCATTTTGTATTTTGAAAATTTTCCACGAAGTCAATAATGCGGTATTTTTATGAGATATTTATCTTTAAAAGTCTGAAAACAGTCTATGGGTTTTAAAATTCATGTAATAACAGATAATTAAAGATGAAAATAAACAAGAACCACCAATACAATACATAAAACAAAAAAATAAAAAAGTTACAGGAATTGATCAGCAGATGGAGCAATGATAGGGGAAGGCGATCCATGAATAGACGGTTGGTGTATTGAAGACGAGAAGGAGAGAAGTGTAGTAGGGTTTACAATCTCGTCGAGCGGAAGGGCAAAAGAATAATGGAGAGTTGTCATTATTTATCAATAAATTCTCTTACTTGAGAGAATACGACCCCTCTAACATCGTAAGGGTTACAGAAACTTTAGTTCCAATGAAGTTATTTCGTATCTCTACGGGAAGATTTATGTAAAAAGATTCTTTTAATGCGTATTTACTTCAGTTGCATTCTGAATTATTAAATGGGTCGTGATATTATTTTTCATGAATTGCTCGACGAACGTGCTAGGTTACAATTTGCGGATCCCGAGGAAATGCATTTTCGAAAGACAATATATGCTAAAACTTTCGGCAGTTTCATAGCAAACGCATCTGAAGATCAAATCTGTACCACGGCTTACTTACTTCTGGTTCCCTCCGCTGAAAGCGTTTACAACTGGCAACGTCGCTTTCCGAGTCGGGCAAGATGTGGACTCTCCGAACAGCTGTTAAACTCATGCATTGGGGTAGCAAGGGTTTGTCAGGGGCGACCAGAAGACTCGTCACAAAGATTCAGGGTCCCATATCCTAGGTTGAGGCAGGTGATGGTAGGATAGGGGAAGCAACAATTGGTCGTAAACAGGGTGCATGAGGCGTTATGAAAACCAGAGGGGCATGTGTTAGATGGTGAGGAGAGATAGATGTCTATGGATAGGGGAAATAAGACGGGAGATGAATGACAATCTTAGAAAAGTACGTTCGGACGAGAGAAGAGTGAATTTTTAAGAGCGATTGGCGAAGGAAGGAAGAGGGTAATCATCTCTAAATTCCCCTCCACCACGAGACTGACATCTTCATCGAGAAAATGGAAAATATGAGGGAAGATAAATAACGAAGCAGGGAAAGACGTGAGGCTGGTGATGGCTATTTTCTCACGTTTATCTTAAGAAAATTCATCCTTAAGAGAATGTTAATAACAAATCTTTTCAACAAATTCTCTGAAGAAAAATCTCTGGGGACATTTTCAAATTAATGAAATCGTGAATCCCAGAATGGAGAAAATAATCAAAGATAGAACTTTTAACTTTTAATTTGTACGCTAATATTGCGTTTAATTGATAAGCATCTCTGATTGTGAGTGATACTGTGATTCGTCGTAAGCAACAACAAACTGCCGTTCATTGAATTTTTTGAGCCTTTGCAATCCTTGTCCTACTTCTTTCGATTTCAAATTAAAAACAGAATTGAATAATGACGTGCCAATGAAGTGATAATCCAAACCAGGAATAAATAAGAGTTAAAATTTCACGCAGAAACTAAACAGTTGAATGTATAAAACGTATTAACCCCAAAGAATAATTTTTTATGAACAGTTTAGACGCATGAGAGATAAAAAGTCGGAACTTCTCGTCTGCGGAGTTTTCTAAGTTGATAAATTCTGTGTTTCGATTGTTTTATTGGGTATTGATATTTTTATTCGTGTTTCATTTACTTTCTACAAGTCGTTGATTTACCTTCTCTACAGTCTACAGTCCTTTCGGTAGTTTTGCATCTCAAAATACAAATCACCACTGCTACACTATAATTTAGGATAGTTGGTATCCGGTGAGGAATTTGTTGCATTACAATTAGTTGCCTAGAGTAATCCCCGGTCTACATAGGGAAACTGTCTAATCAGTTGTAATTACATTGAATATTCTTCTGAATGGCATCAAGAACGTAAAATAACTTTCATTGCCTTCATCGCTGAGAATATACAAAATTCGTATGGTGAAAAATAGCATCCAGAAAAAGTGAATGCAGTCATGGCAGTCTAATTTACGAAGTATAGCTGTTTCGCACTGGCAACTGCATTTATCGGTGAAAATGATGGAATTAGAATATAAATGCCATTAGTGAAAGATTTTTGACAGTAACAACACCTTAAGCCGATATTTCGAGGATAGAAATTTACAGTAAGTTAACACAAATGAGATATACGTATATCTTTGGCTACTTACAATTTCTACCTTTTAAAGAGTACGTAAAATAGCCTAACACATTTCTTTTTTTTTCTCCATTTCTTTGCTACTTCTCCAATAGCCCGTCGTTTCTCAGGGGCTCCCGGATTGCCAAGAGGGCTGCGCGTTCGCCTTTGGTGGAAGCGATCCCGGGTTCGATCCCCGATGGGAGCCCATGTGTCCGAGGTGACCGCAGTTGTCGAAGCACTTTCAACTATTATTTCTACTGCATCATTCTTTAACTTTTTTTTCTTCTTGTCTCTTCCGTCGAGTTGTTATCACTTATCTTCCACTGGCTGTCATTTTTACTTTTATAAATATCATTGAATTTCCTTTTGTGAGGGGTCCATTCTCATTAAGTGACCGAATAGGGATATCTATTTTATGTCAATTTTGAAATTTAGAAACAAACAGTCTTCTAAAAAAGGGTAGTCGGAGGCAATCAGAAATGCACGAAATTGACAAAATTAAGAGCGTGATAGCTCAATACCGGTAGATCCACCGCTCCATTCAACTCTTGGGTCCAACCACATTCCCTCATCCAACCTGAACCTCGCAAACGGTCCTTAATTGACCGCATCAACTTCCATAACCGCTCGTCCAGAATTTCAATTCAAAAATTGACCCTCTCTTATTACATCAACTGGAGGAGTTGCGTGGAGCGTAACAACCCGACAGTCCACTAAACGTAGCAGAGGATGAGAACGTGATTCGAAAACTTTCACCTCTTGCACGGTAACAAGGCGAGAGGTGCTAATGAAATCATGCGCTGCATCCGCCTCCGATGAGTTCTCTAATGAGACATATCAAGGGAAAAACGTGAGCGGAGAGTCATATGATCATCGCCAGACTAAAGTAACGATAAGCGTAAAAATAACGTACGTGAAAACAAAGAGGAATTCCGTTTGAGTAGTGATTTCGTAATTACGGCACATGTTTACGTGACATTTGTCTCGGCAGCTGAGGAATAAAAAGTGTTATCTCCCGTGATTGGGAGCATGCGTAGTAGAGCCCATTACAACACTTGTTCGGAGGGATGGGGCAGATAGAGGAAGAGGTCAATTGTCCTCGTTGAGAGACGATCTCGGGATGCGTCCGGGAGCACACACGCACGTGGGCGCACGCACTCATGAAATGGGATGTCAACGCACCACGCTGCTCCTCCGTCTGCACTGCGGCGACATCGGTGGCAGACGTGTGCATTCGAAGGGGGCAAAGGTGCGATGGAGTGCGTTAGATGCTGTATCACAGGGACGACGAACCGTTGTGGTATGAGGGCCACATTTGATAAAGACTCGAGAGTCAATATGGTGCCTATATATATGGTGTAACTATAGAGTGAGATGCTGATATTATCTGTTTAATTGTGTCAACGATGTGCTTTAAATGTAATTGACGTAAATAATCATTAATTATCATTACCATGGAACGGAATCCACACACGCTTACGGTGGGTTTCACTTTTAATTGAAAATACATAAAAGGAATAGTAGATTCAGAAATCCACGCGCCCTAGGCTCGCCACCAGCTATGTCCTAATTTTTCAAGTATGAATCGCTCCGAAACAGATGTGTCAAATTTTGAACAAACAAAATATTTTCCTACATTTATAATTTAGATAAAATAAACGAAAATTTTAATCAACGATGGAATATATGAAATTACAGAAGTTTTTTGAGATTTTAGCATTTGAAGTTACGAATAATTTGCATTGACGAATCGCAGGGACACATACATACAGTGTTTCATTAATCAGCTCTGTTTCGTTAACGGGATTTCAAAATAATGAAACCTCTAAATATACTCTCGTTGAGTCAATCTACATCTAGCTATGTACCCTGGAAGCCGCCTTTCGGTGAATGACAGGAAGTGAATGAACCATGACTCTGCTCCCCTAACTGATCACTATCGCGTAACATAATAGAATCTAATAATAATATTAATTCGACTTTATTCGGGTGAGATTGAGACTATAAAGTCGCTTTTTAACATCTAACTCTCATACAGAGATTTGTTAAATTTGCTATCTATTATGAAAATAAGGCTATAAATATTAAGGGTACAAGTTTACCAACATCTGTGAAAGGGAGGCAATGATCATAATTTAATTACAAAAAGGGTAAGTTATCATGAATTTATTGATATTTCATCCGTATTTGTTTTTTAAAACCAAGTCGCAAGGCTATCAATCAAGAAAAGAGTACTACCAATCTCCTCTACCATTAAAGACGTTTTATTATTATTATTATTATTACCAACGGTTTCCATGATTTTTGAATGATATTCTCAAAACATACCGTATTCAGGGAAGAGATTAATTTTCAGATGAATATCTAATTCATTACAATTAAGTTAGATTAAAAGAAAGAAAACTTTAGGATAATAAGAGTATAATTTGTTTAAATATATACATATATATTAATTCAAATACTTAGAATATTTTATTAACTATTGCGGTCTACACTTGTTAAATATTAATTAATTGTCAGTTGTTACGAAGGAAAATCTCCACAAAAGGCTTAGGGTACTCACAATTTGCCTCTCAATCGGGAGTTTCAGATTCTGTACCGAAGAAAGGAATTCATTAATTAATATGGAAAATTAGTGTTGCTACAAATTATTTCATACAGACAATTTAAACAACATATTATCCTTATATATCAATCATTTTCTTCTTATATTGGCTGTGAAACAGAAACATTCATGGCACGAGATCTCTACGGCCTAGCCAGGCCGCATTTGCTGGAGGTGATATTTTGCCAAATCTTGTACTCCCACGACGTCCGATAGGATTTTCGATACCTCTTGCACACACAAGCTACTCAGTAAGGTTACTTCCATATTTTTTCATACTGCTGGGTAAATAGCACGGCCCAATGCGGGAATCGAACCAAAGAATACAATACCCATATACCTCCCCGTGGACCCAATATATTAATTATAAAGAAGAAGATTCTGGTACTAGATATCTTTATCCTAATTGAGGCTCTTATTACGTTGAAGATACGTGAAATTCCCTTTACTCATTACTTTAACACGTAGGCGCTGTCAAAACAAAGCTAGAGTCTGTTTCAGTGAAAGTGAGTGCCTGAGAATGGTCTCCTTTAATCTAAATTAAGATTCCCATTTTTCACCTTATGCAAATAAATAAATTTCCCGTTTTATAAATTGCCTCTTTGTAGTAATCATCGATTAGTAAATTAGTGTGATACTCATTGAATTTCAGGAATACTTCAAAGGATACGAGAGCTTTCACTCTTCGTGAAAATCATTAAACTTACATAAAGTATATTTTATAAATTCTATCATGGAAGGCCGTACTTCGTGGAAGGACATTCTAAAGATGATGAAAAATAAAACTTCGTAAACTTCCACACTATTTGGTTTTATTTTTCATAATCTTTAAAGTATATTTTACCTCTATAAATCTCGGAAAGCTTTACTTATGAACATTAGGGGATGATTTTGAAAGAAATCGCTTTCAGTGCCTTTCCTCGCGGTGCGTAGTTTCCTCTAAACTGTGAGCGACCATTGGCTCTAGTGCCGACAGTGGCACGCAGATGAAATGTTTCTAGCACTTATGCATAAGTCCTTGGCAAATAGTACGTATATCCTCAAATTTTAGCGGAAAACTTTTTGCTTTTATTCTAAGTAAGTCATTATTTTCATGTAGTTACTTTTACATGATTTACTTACGTAATCATTTACAAATCAAATATCAATATCGATTGATATATCGAAAATCACCTTCAGTGAAGACGGCATCATAAAACAAGCGGTGGATTAAACCTGATAAAGCTCCTGGTCATACCTCCTGAAGACATACCAGCTCGGGTATTCAAGGAAGTAGCGGAAAGAGTAGCCCCTTTTCTGAATGTATGAAAAATCTATGAACGAAGGAAAGGTCCCGAAAGATTGGAAAACTGCAAATGTTACTTCAATATTTGAAAGCGGCTTAAAGGAGGATCAATCGAATTATAGGCCTATATCTATGTAATNCTCTCTTAATTTTTGACTTTTCTCTCTCGACGCACGTATGAACACTTTCAACTACTTATCACGAAGAGAATGAACCATTGCTACATTAATTGCAACCTGTGTGAATTTCATATTATTATTGTTATTATCTTTAACATCATTGAGCGGAAAAATCATGGAACATATAATAGTTATTTCCTTAATGGGCATTCTCGACACGTCCAAAGTCATAGTGATTAACCAACACGGTTTTCGTAAGACACAATCCTACGAGTCTCAGCTAGCGTTGTTAGTTCATGATATCTTGAAATCTGCCGAAAATAAAAGGGAAACTTTTTGAAACTCTTTGGCATCCAATATAAGTTAATAGACTATTAGGAATCAGGGTGGCCAACTTATCGGACTGTTAAGAGAAGGAAAATATCAGAGGAAACACTTATAACAATACTACTACAATCTTACTTTTTAAAAATATTTTAGAAAAATCACTCTTATTACGTTTTTATATTGGTACATACATATGAAAGGTCGTATCGTCGTAACAGTTTGTGATGGAAACTGGAAAGGGTTCCTCGATACGTAACGAAGGACCTTTTAAAATTTATAGATGAGTTAAATATTACAGAGGTATTTATTATCGATTTTTTTGTATCTCGATAAAACGTTCTCTTTCTGATGCGTGCAGGATGTTGACATAAGTAACTGGCGACATAGGTTTCCGTACTCTGTCGTAATGTTTTCTTAACATCTAGACAAACAGATACTGAGAATGTTAAAAATGAGGAACAGCTTTTTTTTTAGACAATGATGTGATCCCGTGAAGATAATGAGTTAGTTGATCTGTACTGTGATACAAAACAACAAGCTCCCCGTAGACTATGGACCCGGAACAATCGTCTCCTTTATTTGTAAGTCGATGTTGAAAAGAGAATTGAGGACTAGGACACCGATAACATAAGGGCATAAAGTAGCCTAATTTATATATTTATTTGTTATGTATTTATTTATTTTATTAATTTTTAATTCTACAAAATACTGTGCTATTTCCAGTCGAAAATTTATAGTACTTATGCAACGTATGTAGAATGAAATGAAACTTGTCAACGAAATTGATTAGAATGAAAAGTGTCGACAGAATAACTTTAAATTATCTCAGGAAAAAGATATACCAATAAATCATCTCGAGTTTATTATGAATGTTTAAATCCAGAGCCGCGCCTATCTGCCGCCTAAGTGCAAACTTAATTTACCGCCCCTTAAAATTAAATACCAAAACCATACATTTCCTGATTTGCAGGTGAAAATTATTTTCTAAGACTTTAAAAAACAAGTTTTTTTTATAGCTCTGTTTCCCAGCTTATATTGGTTATAAAACATCAATAACGATTAATAATGTATATTCCGTATACTACGTAAACCATTCCGTAACTTAGTATATAGCATACGGAATGGTAAATCGTAAATAGTTCAGAACACGTTCGAGTAACATTATCATCGCAACGCGCATAAGTTAAAATGATATGATTTGTAAGAAAATTGTAGCAACTAAATGTGAGTTTCTAATAAAAATTGTATTGCGACATAAATAACTTCGATTAAATCTACTGAATATATTCCCTTCTCGTCTCGAGTTATTCTTTATATATTTGCCAATCTTTAATTTAACGTCAATATCTTTCCTAGATAAGTCGTGTCAGAAAACAACGAATTATGTTATTCTAATTATAATAATGGTTTGCTACGCTTCTGTTGCCGCCCCTAAGATGCAGCCTCCCGGGTGCGATGCACCCATAGGCGCGGCTCTGTTTAAATCAATATCACAGGTAATATTGGGAGGAAATGAACAAATGTGACAATATGAGCGTATTAGACAAAAGTAACAAAAGCTAATGGTAGTAATATATGTTGACATAATAAAGAGGTTTAGCAGTAGTTAAATAATTATCGCATGCTTTTTAAATATCCCAAAAGTTGTTTCAGGTAAATTTCCAAACTACTCGTATTCCTTGTTGTTACTCATAAGCAAAATTTACCATGCTATTCTATGCAGGAATTATGACTAAATTTAGAAATTTCTTTCTAATTATGGCTGAAAGGAATTACGGGATAACTCACTTGAAAGCTAGGGATGGGGGGGGGGGGAGGGGAAGAGAACCTCTGCCCTAGAGCTTCCAGTGGAGAGGAAATGACAGAGATTCCCGGTTGGGACTCACGGAGCAAAATATTTCTTACTCTTGAATAATGATCTCCTGCATAGCGACAATTTTATGAAACTTTCCTCTCTTTCTTCTCGGTTTCAAACCGCAGTTTTACGTATTTTCGGAGTTGGTGGGATAAAATGATTTCACGAAGGAGACCGTAGTGCTTCCTGTGTAACAAACAGGAGATAAAAAGAAGGAATTGCATCCGCAGAAGGGAAGTGGGAAAAGAATCCGCTTTGGATGACGCATACTTAAGATCGGGTATTTTAACACCTGTTTTCCTCATCTGAAAAACCCACGCCTCTTCCCTGTCTGCCGTTCCCAGGAAAGGTACTCGGGAGAGATTGGGACGTCACCTAAAAAATGAAATGACGCAGCAAATGCCGGCCGCACTCCACTAACATTAGCGTCCGTTAGCGCGCAACTGAGCTCCCCTTCACTTTTGTTTATGGGTCGGATGGTTCGCAAGAAGCCGAAATTCCCTTTCTCAGAGATGATGAGCGAGGCGAAAGTGACTGTCGTGGTTGCCCATTTACGGAAGGCCGCGCACTCGGCCAAGGTGAGGAATCTTTTGGTCACACGAAATTGCTGCATCTAAAAGCGGAATCCTAACAGGTTTTTGGATTCTCGAAAACTACGAATGGCACATTGTTCTTTGTTAACCTTCAGTTGCAATGATTTTTTCCCACACAGTTCTGAAAATACCGCAGTGAGATATATTTTTAATTTTAAAAAATTCGACCGTATTTCAGAGTCATACGCTTAATTACGCATACTTGTCTTGGTTAAAATTGAGTCGCGAAGGAAGAAACATATTTCGTCAACAACCTACAACATCTAAAATTCAAGTGTTCCTCACAATATGTTCTCTCATTTTGTTTCTTTGGATAAAATACATGATCTAAACACAAGAGGCCGCAAGAAACTCCTTATTCTTCGAACAGAAATTTTCCACAAGCCATTCATCGTCACAGCAATCTTTGGAATGCACTTCCTCCTGAAATTAAATCCTCAATTTCCTCCACTTACTTTAAGATAAGATGTCATAAATATCTTTTAACTAAATAAAGAAATAATTTGAAATATCATTTACAAACGATTTTACCTCTTTAACACGCTTAGGGTCCCCAATCCGCTCCACATTAAAAAAAAAATCATGTGGGATATCCTAATTTCTTCTAATGCCCATCCCACTATGCTGCTATATCTTCTGTCTCCCTCTATGTGTAATCTTCATCTGATGTTTGAATAACATCTACATTAGTACCCTGCAAGCCGCCTTTCGGCGTGTGGCAGGGGGACATTTATTGACCTTGGTTTAGTTGCTTTGTTTTTTTATATTCTTGTATTTTTTAATATTCTTGTTTTTCTCGTAGTAGTTTTTCCCCCCTGCTCTCTTCAACACAACGAACTATTTTGTTGATTCTATTTTTTATGTTAGCTTTAACATAATTTTTGTGCACTTTTAACCTCCATTTCCATTTTCTACTTTCAATGTTCAATATCCTCTGGAGTGGAAACTTTTCTACGCTGCTATATGCATTCTTTTCCCCTCTCTTTCCTTTTTATTATTATTTTTTATACTAAAAATAATTGTGTTAGATGTAAGAAGGGCTGTATAGTCCCAACCTCACCTGTAATAAAGACCTTTCTATTCTATTCTATCTGTCTCATAATTGTAAAATGATTTTAAAACCTTTTAGGTCGTTTAATGAATCAACGGCATCGCATTAGCTCAGAAAGCAATTATATTTAACGTAGACCCGGAAAACCCTCAGTTTGAAACTTTCTTTTCGCTAATTGTGTGATATTCAGAAAGAGGAACTTCCGCGTTCGATTTATTCTATGATGATCACTGTAATCAACGTGACTGCGTCAGCTGTCGTATTTATGTATTCAGCTGTCGTTACGATTCTCTAACGATTTATAACAATTTTATGAACATAAAACATTCGAACAAACATTAGAGAAGAAAAACTCATGTTAAATATAAAGGAGAAATAAGAAAGGAGTCAATTCACTTCAGGAAACAAAATCCGTTGTAATAGAAACAAAGCAAAAAGTACAAACAAAAAGAAGAAAACTGACTCCTGTCGAGGAAAAGCTCAAAGTTACTCCCGATTTCGTCAATTTTTTCAGTTTAAAGGATTTCTACTCAAAAGGGCAATTCCAGACTTGAGTAACAGGGATTTGCTTAAGACTTTCAGAGTTTCAGGTATTGTGATGTTTATTTTTTCCGGCAAGTAAAAATATTCATTAAGAAATTACAAAATGCCCCAACAAATATGAGAGAAAGGTAGTTTAGTAGACGGGAAGATGCAATCCATGGATTGGTGTATGACCATCTATCGCTATATTATCTATAATTAGACCCACATTTCTTAATGTTAATCAAGTTTGTTTTCAAATGAAAACTTAAAACAAAGTATTCATGCAATCCACCATCCTTCCTGTGCTGCGCTTTGTGTCAGAAATGTTTGCTTCAATAGTTTTTCTTATAACTACCACCCAAATTGTTACAATAAAATAAGGAACTAAAGGAGAAGGAAAAAAAAGTCGAATGCTTATTTCTAACTATTCCATTTATCAAATGAGGACGCTGAGATGAGATACCATTTAAAATATATTAAAATGACTGTGGATGGGTACAACTACTAGTAGATTAGTGCTACGTTAAAAGATCGATGATTTAAAATAAGGATAAAAATATTAATATAACAATGCCAATATTTCTCGAAGATTTTCTTGTTTAATTTCACTTACTTCATCCTAATTTCATTGCATTGTGTATCCTATGTATGGCTGAGAACCGTCTATACATTAATAAAACCGTCTATACATTAATAAAACCGTCTATACATTAATAAAACCGTCTATACATTAATAAGGCCGTCTATACATAAAATTAATATGTTCGATCCTCGGTGGAATGTAGTGGAAACCATCAGTGAGGTGTTTCATTTAAGATGGTTTTCACCGTCTATACATAATAGATTATAGAGTACTTATCTAACTTATATTTGAATAAATGTTCACGAAAACGCTTAATAATATCTCGAAGGTTAGAAGTTGAAATTTAATGGCGAAAATAAGAGTAATTTTTCAAAAAAATTGAGAGAAAATATTTTCCTACATGGAAAATTTCGCGGGATCCATGGTAATGCACGTGTATCGCGTGGTTGCCTAACTCTGATTTTCAAATGCCAATTTTGCATCAACAAAGGATTGTTGGTGTCAAAAGTCGATGGAGTGTATGTTCTTTTAGAGCAGTGAACCTACCCTGAAAGTCTCCAGCAAATCCCTGTTACGCAAGTCTGGTGTTCCCCTTGTCAGTCTTACTTTGAAGAAGAACATGACATATACTTTGTTTACGATTTGAAAAATAAAATCAATAAACATCGTCGTATGAAAGCACTGGCGATGAATCTAGTTTAAGTTGATTGATAAACCTTCTTTCGAATGTCGAACCTTCACAGTTTCACAGATTTTGGTCGTCATTGTCATTCTCCGTTTAATTTGCAGACTTTAATACTTGTGAGATGGGATGAGTAGAGCGGTACTTTCCTCGCCCATGATCCTTCAGTTCCGTTATTCGTTACCGCTAAGAAGTTGAGTGGACAATGTTGTGTGCATGTCGACGATAAGTGACATGAATACGTGTCCAAATGCTTCGGTAGAATTTTAAGGAAAGAAGAGCTCAAGAAGGTGAGTGAGCTCACGCGTGGATATTTCAACCGTTAGCTCTTTTTACTCTTCCGAATGGAAATGCGCCTGTTTCATGCCTTTGTTTGACTTCGCATTTTGCGTCTCGAGTCTAATTCTGCAAACGAGGAAGCGTAATCCTTTCAACGACTGCACTCGTGAGACCCGCATCGCGATCCCCTTTGCTCCGCCAATCTCAATAATTGACACTCATTCTGCTCCATTAATTCCATTTTCCTCGATGGTACTTCATTTTTTATGGAATTTATTCTCCAGCGTCTCTTTCGTCTAAAAACATAACCTGGATAAATTGTTCTCAAGAAACTCATGTTGTTATCGTTTTGAGCTTTATTTAGTTGTGGGCATGGTACCGTAATTCTTTTCGTCCGGTTTATACATCTACATCTACATAAGTACCCTGCAAGCCGCCTTCCGGCGTGTGGCAGGGGGTGTAAACACTAGGAGTAGAATTACTTCTTTAATTTATTGTTATCGCGTATCGTTCGCGGAAAAAAAGTCTCTAAAACGACTTTTCCCCGCGTCTATTTCTCTTATTTTACGCTCACTGTCGGATCGGGCAAAGTAGCAGGGGGGTCGCATAATATCAATTACGTAATCCGAAAATGTATTTCCTCTGAATTTATCTAACAATCTCAGCCTAGCTTCTAATCTCCTTTCTTTCAAGGATTCCCAACCTGCGTCTGAGAGCATTTGCGTTACGCTTGCTTCTCTCCGTATCCGTATACCTCCGGCTCAACGAGAAAAACAGATATCGGTGCAGTAGCAGTTTCGCTGCTTCTGCAGAGCTAAAGTACAAATGCTTCGGAAAAATTCAAAGGAAAGAAGAGCTAATGAACGTGAATGAGCTCACGTATGTGTGCCGATTCTAAACTTTATTTTAGCTCTTCTCATCGTGATATCATATACCTCTGAAAGGTTGTTTTATTATTTCTTATTTTTTTGCATTGGCGCTACATCACGCTAAATTTTAGATTAACACTTGGTGAGAGTTAGTGGAAAGTTGTAGGTACTCATGTTGAGTAAACCTGCCTCTGATAAAACTTAAGTAAGATGTAAATTATTGGAAATCAACATTTGGAATAAATTTAAGTTCTCGGTTTCGGCTCGGCTTTAAGATTTTCAATTTTTTCTGTTCAGTTTTCACTCTGCTATTATAACTTATTTTTCGGTTTCTATTTTCGGTTTGGTTCCGGTTCGATGCCCTGGTTCTAAATCGGAAATTCTATTAAACTAGTATCACGTTAAACATTTCTCGTACAATTATTTTGCTAAATATTAAAAGGGAAGACAGAGGCCCGGAATTATAATCTATTGCTTGCCTGGAGGTTGACTTTATCCTTCAGGTTCGAAAATCCGTATTTTAATCCAAAGCTAAGATTTAACTGGTTGTTAAAATCTGCCAGATTGAGTGAGGATCAAATCCTCATCTTGTTGTTAACTCCAAACAAGATTGCGGGTAAGCATCGGTGAAAAGCTCTCGTCTCAGATTGTTTGTATCTAAAAAGTATTATTAGTTAATATCCCGTTTAATCACCGTTCGAATCTGACTTTTTTCCATTTTTCTTAGAAATCAAATGTTTTTTGCTTCAATCGACTATAAAAATGAAACCATGCGATGGATATAACTGAGACTTTAACATCTATCCAGTGAGTAATGATATTTACTAAAAACAACCCATTTATGATACTACGAGCGGCATCTCTGGGATTTTCTAAGGACTTGACTGGAACGACGTTTCGTGGTGCCTTATCACTAAACTTAGACGAAATACTTCATATATTAGTCTGAGATTTTGCTTTAAAGGAATCATTTTAGAAGTAAAATAGCGTGAATTACCCATCATTTCAACATCATTATTTAGCATCTGTTGATTTGTAATCCTTTACTACAAGTATATAACTCAATAAACTCTATTTATTTATCATATACTGAATTTAGACTGCAATTAAAAGCAACAATACCTATTTTCCCTAAAATTTGTCGTTCCGTCGTCATGTTAGTTTCCATTTATTTCTTCGGTGTTTTATTTTCCATAAGTTTCTCCCAAGATATATTACTTAGTTCGTGGGCATCGACTTACACACCACCTCCTTTTACACGGGCAACATATAGCTTCATTTAAAAAAAATACAACCAAAAGCAAATAAAAAAACGTACCTCATACTTCCACGTCATACCAATTCTCATTCTATTTCCTATATTTTTCCTTCATACACGAAATAAAACAAACTACTGCTTGACTTCTAGAAAATCACATCTCTTTTTCTTATCCATTCTCTGAATTACAGTTATTCAACTACCGAAGGGTATCCTCCTCGCAATGACCTGTTGAAAGCTTGTGGCCCCTGTCGGCGTAGAATGGAGAAGAACGTTCCTTTGGTGAAGGAAAGCAAAAGGCTGTGTATCCCTCACTTTCATACGCCAAACCCTTTGATGGGTTTCCTTTGACATTTTCCAAATTCTGGGTATAATAAAACATTCAATTAACTTTATTTATAAAATGCTACGTACTACTTTTATGAAGTCTTAAATGGTTTTGAAAAATATCCTTCTGCTACTATAATGTGATTGTGTTACTTTTTCTCTACCAAATTTCTTTCCTCTTCCACTAAATTTAATTATAACATTTTCTTTTTCATTATTTATATCTCTACGACTCCATTTCCTAAATTCAAGGGTGTAAAAATTTGCAGATATATCCTTTTAAGAACTTTCTATCAAGGATGAGCGGATAATATTACGATGCGTTAATGTTTAAACACACCTTACGGCAACGAGTTTGGAGATTATCCTCAAGAAAGGCATTTCATAGCTAAAGGGGTATTTAACTAACCAACAGTTTAATAGGTTTTATAATGCAAGCCATGTCGCTAATTGGTGGTTGAGTTGAAACTTTAAGTTACGTAACTATCAGATTAATTATACATCATGATACTTAGCCTAAGAGCCTCTAACAAAGAGAGTCGAAGCGACGTCGTTGAAAGCGCTTTCCGAAGTATTCCGAAGGTTCTGAAAGGAGATTTCAACGTCCGCTGAAATCGGAGGAAGTTTATTCTTTCAATAAATATACGCTGTAAATTCAACGACTGACGAGTTGCTTTATTGTATTCCACGACGGTAGGAAAATAATAAACAGGAACCACTTTTCTCTTGGAAAATAGATGCTATTTTAATATTTTATTTATTCATTTGTTTAGTCCAAACAGGTAGGACCCAATAAGACGAGTTAAAATAAAGCATGATAAATACGTAATATACAAATAAGTACAAATGAAATGAAAAATGTGATAACCAAATTAAAATGGAATGAAATGTAAAACAGAGCAATAAATCATAAATATATGCTCAAAACTGTTAATGAATTGAAGAATCGTAGTATTTTTTAGCCTTCTTCGTAGAGAGTCGACCTTAATGCTAAATATGTCGACATTTTGCATTTAATTGAGAACATTGTTGGCAGCGCTAAGCATCCGGGGGGTTGGCGAATTGTACACAAATCCATTTAAATCCAAGGGACATTTAAATTTACCAGCTCAACAAGACGTGAAGTGTCGAGGGATTTTCCGGAAATTATTTTCTTTCACATAACTATTTCGGCAGTTTCACGCCGATAAGGAAGCGAAAGTTGGTGGAAGCGGAAGAAAAAGAAAGAAAAATTTCTTGCAGTTGACTGATAGTGCTGGAAAACACACACACACGTTGAAAAGTGTGCGTGTTTTTAAAACAAAGCCATATAAAAGAATCCTTCTGCACCCTCTCCACACAAACAAAACAAAACCAAACAGCACGACTAGTTTCGACACATAAGTGTCATGTTTAAGTGAACTGAAATTAAACTTGTTCATCTGAATTTGTGTGACTGACATCTCTATTGAAATATAATCACTAGCATGTAGAAGAATTTTTCTTTTTTATTCATTTTAAATTTTATTCATGGAATTTTTTAATCGAATTGATAATCTTGGTAATAATTCCCAATAATGTTTCCATGTGCAGTCTGCAAAACCCCAACACACCAACGGAAGAAATTAGCACATATTCCTCGGAAGTTAATGGCTATCGGAAGGCTATTTATTAATTTAATACGTTTTAAAAACCAGCCAGAATTGGTCAATTACATTATATCATAACTATAATAAACAAATCAAATTACAGCAAAGAAACAACATTAGGAGTAGAGGAAAAAACTAAACAAATATTTAAATAAGTTGATGAGACAGATTAATTTATGGAAGATATCCGAGTATTCATGTGAGGAAAGAAGAATTTTAGGACAACAGAGAGATGGAAGTTAGTGGCGTTCGGCGGAACATGGACCTTTGGGAGATGGAAAATAGAAAACAAAGTATGTGAAGTAGATTGGAATTATGGGTAAAAGCGAAAGGAACCGGGATAGAGAAACACGAGAGGATGTCGTTGACCCTGAATCGGCCCAAGAAAATAGCATGCAAAGATTTTAAAATAAAAGTTTTCCGAGATGAGTATTAGGATGTAACCTCAACTGGAGCATTATGCGTAGACAAGTTCAGTCGTGGATGAAATCTGAAATAAATATATAAGTCTGCATAAAACTCTTTAACTTTAGCATTCCGTTTCCTTTTACCTCATTCGCTGTCAGTGGGCGTCACCTCAGAGACATCCTCTATCTCTCCAATCGCATTCGGTAAAAGAAACGACATCTTTTTATTCAGAATGCGTACGATTCGTTGAGACGACGCCTTCACGGACGCTGACACATGAGCCTATTGCTGGAGTATTTCTCATCTTACGAGGACGGAAGAGTTGAGAATGAAGAAAGATGGCTGACAAATGTTAGCTCTAAATGCCTCCTTAGCCTTACTCACAATCACAAGTATTCAACAGGAAACGAAACTTTCGGAAAAGGTTATATTTAGGTAAAGACACTTTGTTAGCTGTCCTTCGACGTGTGGCAGATGTACAGTACATTTATTTATGTTTATTATTTATTTATATCCTATTGGCAGTTTGTAGCCACGTGTATATAGACTTATTCTACATGTACTTCTGTACTTAATTTATTATTATAATTAACTATTTATTTAAACTTTTTTAACTTTAACTATTAATTTTTAACAGCCTCGCACAGTTCGGCAATTACAGGAATGTTTGAGAATTGATTGTGTAAATGTGATGAGCGATGAATTTAATATGATAATGAAATTACGTAGTTAAGTTGGATTTTTCTAAAAGGATCTAATGCTTTCCCGGTTGGATTTTTGGATTTTTCTGTTGATCATTCACTCATCATTACTCTCGATGAGATTGTGTTGAAAGAGACACTGCAAACTATTCCCTTTCAGAATTAAGTATTTCTATCAGTCGCACTCGGCATTTTGTTGTTTTTCGTTCAGAAAACATCTGAAGAAACAATAGCGTCAATTTTTGAGATAATATTGATTGAAAGTGAAAAAACGATGGACAAGCTGCATCAATGTTAGGACACGTGGTAATCGTATCAATGCAATTGAATTTCAACGGACTTACAGCCTCTTAACTCAGATAGACACTCATAACCATCGTGATTCTGGGTGAACACCGTTTGACGTGCATACGATGTGTATGTAGGTTTTGTAATACAAGAAAATGTTGAGAATTTGTTGTCATCTACCGGCCTTAAGTAAGCAGCAGTTTTCGGACGGCTCCTCTTTTCGTTTGCCCTAATCAGATCAAACACACGTCACTAATTGGGGTCAGATTTTTTCAACTTTTTTTCATTCAGCAGATTCGCTTCGGGAGCGAGAACGCTCTTGCCAGCCTCCATGCTGAGTCAGGATTTGGGTGATTCACCATCTCAAATGGCCTTAATCAAAGACATTCATTCACTGAGCAAAGGGCTGCGTCCGTACTATTTCCTGAGGAACGGAGATTTTGGGTGCGGCGAGCGCCCGCTTTTCGTTAGGTGAGGTCAGTTTTTCAGCGAATCGATTGTATGATGGAGCTATTGTTATCTGGAAAAACAATGCGGGTATCATCAAAGATTACTCATTCGAGTTATTAGGGGACAGCATTTATATATTCGAGTAGGTGTGAATATATTTACGGTGAGACTTGTACAATCGAGGAAACTGCAAGTGAGACTAATCGCCAGTGTATCGCCAGTTATATAAGATGAAGTCCCAAAGAAAAACGAACATGGAAAAAGTCTGTCGGGACCAGGACTGGAACTTAGGATCTTCCGCTTCCCGAGCAGATGCTGGTTTTCGACAAAACAAATTCACTTGGAAATTCAGTAATTGTATTGGACTTTAACGATATGGGAGTTCGAAATTTGGGAGTATTTTCCCCACAGTGAGACTGCTGTGTCATCCTTATTTCAAATTGAGTTGGTGTTTTGGTAACACACTTCCTAAATTAAATGCGTTTAATGTCTCACCACAAAAGCGGCTTTCACTATCAGCTAGAAGAGAAACGATCATTGGAATGAATGTGATATCATTCCTCGCTGATCTCAGAGCAGTTAGTTCGTCCAACTCCAAACTCCAACTGAAACATATCTGACAATTCAGTAGCGCTTTTCCAAATGCTATTAAATACTTCTTCAATAATTTTTCTTTCATCATCTACTATAGAAATAATAACTTTTATGCAAATTTTTGCTGAACTTAAATCCTGTGAGTTCCCATCCAGTTAAATCTGTGCAATGACTTACGAGCTGGGAGTGTCAAGGCAAGAACAAAAAGGATGCATTTCAGCGTAACAATTAATTCACTTTCTATTTGAGAGTTGAGGAATAAATTTGCTTTGCTTGAAGATATTCTATCATTCCAGCAACTATTTTCTCTCAATATCGCGACAAAGTGATTATTAAGCTATGTGTATCATACCTTTTCACCCACCGCATATCTCACAAGCTACCTAATTTTACTCCAGTTTCTCTTTTCAAAATAATGATTCTTTTCGCAGACAAATGAATATCTCTTCGCGCATTAATTAAAAACATTTTGTAACTGCTATAATTTCACAGGATTAAAACAAGTTCGAAGTCAGTGAGAAACTATGGCAGGGAACTCCAACTACGAGAGGGCAAGTCTTACGAATTTGAAAAACTTCACCACGCAAGGTCAAGAAACAGCAAAATGCTGGTCAGAAGCTACAATTGTCGAGAAGCTACAATTGTCGGTACATACACCAACAGTGTTTAGTTTAGAAGATTATAATTTGGGAGTGACTTGAGAACTCTTTTTCCAACAACATCCCCTCCTAATTTTGGCTCTTTCCCAACATCTAATGAAAAATTTTAGTCGTTCAAGCCCCCATTTACCCATTGATTTCTTATCCTTAAAATATAATCGTTCGAATTCAAATATCTTACTGTGGACGTAGAAACCTTTTTGACGAAATGTGAGAGACATTGATGCTCAAGGGCGCTGCTGTGGAGGGCCGATCAAGAAACCTGAAAAATGATAGGTAATATTGACATTTTGTATATTTGAAGTGGTTCATACTAAACTACTAAATGATTTCATGTCAAAGTATGTCTTGTGTTAAAGTATATCTTTTATCGATACTGCCATGGTGAAATAAAAAATGGCTATTGTTATATTGTTAAAATGGCTATATGCCATAATGTTATTAATTTTGAAATTAATAATAAATTGATTGTTAAATAATGATGTGTAAGTTAACTTCGTCGGCTGATCATGCATCTCGCTGTACAGTATTACATAATATTAATAATTCATTCGATTTTCTCCTATTCTTGCCTAATACAGTTTACATGGCATAAAAACTATTACTTTCAGAGTTAATTACCTCTTAAATCTTGTTTCGGTCTGATCTTGCAATCAATAAGAGCAGAGATGTAATCTAGATGGAGTGGGAGGATGTTTATGCTTTTATTTAATCTGCTCTGAACCGTATGAAACTAATAGCAAAGACTTCCAAATGGACTCGATGAGTACGGTTTGAGTCAGAGATGAGTGTTCTGCTAACAGGAAATGACGATTCGCTAAGTACTGCTGTTAATTCGAGAGTACAATATGAATATTCGTGTCCTCGTTTGAATTTTCAAAAGGGTCGTCGAAATCCACCCATCTATGTGAATATTTAAGTCACGAAAAGACGTATATTGTCTTCTTCACGAAAGAAGTATATCGGCTAAAGAACATCCAGATTCATCTTCAATTGCCGAAATGATATCTTCTTTTTGGTACCTAATGGCGACACACAAGTTGATACTGCCAAAACGTAACGTCTGTTACTGCTGAGTTAGAGTTTACTGTAAAATATTTATGGTAATTTTTGATTTATTTAAGTTCGTCTGGTGTCCTTCACCGAAACATTCCTCAACCAAGTCTCGAAACAGCTGAAAATCATCATAAGCTAAAATAATTGTTAGCAGAGTTACTGATTAGTGACAGTGTCACTGTATACGAAAAAAAAAATATTCCGTATGACACGAATTTACTGATAGAAGCCTAATGAATTTCGAATGAGTAACAGGTTTCTTGAACTGCAGCGCGGATAAGCAGTTCAATCTCGAATTATAGAGTGGATCTCTTCAATCTCGAATGGATTATAGAGTAGAAATAATCCACGACAAGGACGCGGAGTTCCATCCCAAATTCCGATCATCCTCGCCATTCACGGTCCCGACCTCGTTTCCGGCGTCGCAAAGCATCATGGGAGGGCTTCACTTTTGTTTCCGCTCCTTGACTACTCCGTCTGGCTTCTCTTCATCGATTCCATCGTTCCACTTCCCAAAAGAACAATTGTCTTTCCTTTTCTTTCTCGATCCACTTCCTTCGTCTAGTTCAAGGCTCTCACATGTTTCGAGGGTTTTCCTCTATTATTCTACGTTTGTTTTTTGAATCCACGTCTCTCCTATTGGAACACGTTTTATTCCGTATCGAGAGGAAACTTCCTTCTAACGCAAAGTAGCATTGCTCGCAAACTTTTTCTCCGCTCCGACCGACTATTCTCTGAACGATTCTCTTGTTATATTTTTCTATAAATTATTTTAATGCTAATATTATTGATAAGTTTAACAGAAGCGGATTAATACTTACTAATGCCAGATGTGAAAAGATCAAATCGTGGTACCCATATTGGAATTGTCCATCGTTAAAAAAAGCAATCAGGAAATTTGGTGGTTTATATTTCTGATGATAAATTTTTCCCTATAATATTTAGAAAATCGATGATGGGTTTGACGTTCATTCATCACTTCATCACTTCATTTAAGGCGCACTTCTCCCAACTTCACCTTCTCTTCTCTCTGTGACTTTCTTTTCCTCGTTTCCTTTTCATTTTCAGGAAAAATGATTCATTTGATACTCACGCACTTTCACTGTAACAGCTATTCAAAAACTTCAAAGCAAATGAATAAGAATGGGTTATTGAAATGTTACGGTTCGAATGAGCAATTTAGCATTAGAAAACAACCACGAGCTTAATTGCAGTTCAACAAGTGCGAAAAGCGGAAAACTAGGAATTTCTTTCCGAATAAATCAGTCTATACAGTAATTTGTATTCTTAATTTATAAATTTGTTCGAGTATATCGATAGTTGTTTTGCCTAATTTTTAATTGAGAGAAAAAATGTGTACATTTTATGTTAATATGTTATTGGTTACGAATTCAGACGTATGAACTTCCAGAGGTATTGAAGGTCATAAAATAATTGTGGAATACATCCCTTCTGTCTCACTTTTCAACATATTCGGTGTCATTTATTGCTTTGTTACAATGTGTAAGTAGTAAACTCGCTGTTTTAATTTTTTTACTCCGTAATGAAGTAAGCTGCAATAAATGTCCGATAACGACACATCAACTGCAGTGATAATTTCCTATTCGCTTTCATTTAAAGTGAAAATTAACATCGACTATCTCAAATACTTCAGTGACTTCACTTTTAATCGTTATCTTTTCAACCAAAATGACATATTTAAATTCCGGATGGTCTTTCTTTGAGGAGTTTATATAGCTGATATTCCAGTATTGACTGAGGTGAACGTCTGAATACCTGAAACCGGCCCTGTGTATTCCCTCACAGAGTCGGATTAAGGCAGGCCGGCCCCCTGCTAAGTCCCCTTCCAGTTATCATGTGTCGAATGCAGATATTAGCTCGAAAATATGAATTTCTTATTTTATTAATTTTATTAAAATGTAAAGACAGGTGAAATTTTTTAGTTTTGTTTTAATAAAGATTTTCTTTACTTTATTTATAATCTCCACTTCACAAATTCATTTCTCGAGCCTTAGTTGCGGCAAAGGTTTTGATTATTTTATCCGAATCTAATCTCGGCGACTTCTCGTTCTATTGGTACCCTACCCAACCAACCGATCTTGCGTAATGGTGAAATGGATATAAGTTTTGATTGGCTTCATGATTGCAAAACTTTGTTCTGCGTTGTCCACTGATAATGGTTACGTTTATAAAATTCTGAATTCTACAAAAAGCTTTCCTAATGATTCCGTCAAATTTTTAAAACCTCTGAATTGCAAAACATTTTATGAGAATGGGTCTAAGATGAGTCTAATAGACTAAGAAACATTTTAATTCTTCCTCTAAATCGATACTGGAAATCCCTTTACGGTCAGCAAAATTTAATTTTTTTTTAATTTTACCTTTCCATCGACCTCTCTTCGTCTGCGTTAACGATAAGTTGGCTAACAAGTTGTTAGCCAAGGATTAGTGAAGAAGAGAACGCAACCAACTCATTGAACATTTTATGTCCCTATGAACAATATTGCTATAGTTCTTTCAAACTGTTTTTCTAAACATTCGTCACTCTGTTGTAACAAACTATTGAATATTTTCACCGCAAGAGAATACGAAGACAAATTATCTCTCTGAGATTGAGAGATTCCAGAAAAGTGTTTACGAAAGCTTTGTGACTCACAGAGACGACAGAACGTAAACAAAAGAGTCCGATAGAGCATTATTTGTGGTATTTTCTTCTAATGGATCGGCCACTGTAAAAATTAAAGCTGGGGAACTTATTATCTAAGAAGATATGTAAAGCTACTACTCTGATATACTTGATTGGTTTGATAATCTTATGCTCATTACGTTAAATTACTCTTTAGTGTCATGAAAACGATGCAGTAAGTACGAATAAAGAAAATAAAAGACAATGTGAAACTTTTAAAGCTAGGGAAATTAATAAAACCCCTGTTTGGTAAAATATTTTCAATTCTTCTTTTCCAAATGGGTAATTTAAATTCTAATCCACCTACTTATGATTTATAGCGCCTCCTCTGACGCCCTGATGCAGCGCCACATTACCTCATCCCAGAAGCAGGCCCTTTTCCGTCGTTTTTCAATCTACGTTACGTGGAAGAGCAATAAAACAGGAATATTTTTGAAACACAGAATTGACAAAATAACGTTACGTTTTCCAAACGCAATCGTACGGTTCGTTTCATGTTTTGTTCGCTAAAAGCAGAGGCAATGTGAAAAGAAACGCTCTTGAGTGGATTTATAGAAGAACAGAGAGCAACAGGAAACGTCTTCTGTTAAAGCGAACAATTTCTTACGGAGAATATATCAAATTGCCGCAGCGGAGAAATGCGAGCCTTTTACTTTGTTATCTTGGATTTATGCTAATATGGGAAGAATCGCAGTAAAGCTTACTCTCTGTACGGGAGGAAGAGGTGACGAACGAATCCTTAGGAATAGAAACAGGCATTGAGAGAGCTTAGATCCATGGCCATCGGAAAGAGAGGATGTAAGAATGAGATGCATGTGCATGAGAGATCATAACTCTGGCTTCGTTTTGTTCCTATAAAGAAACTTATTCCCCATTCTGTTTGCAAGCACGTGATAACTTTGAAGGACATGTGATATCTTATGTCTTAAAGCTTAAGAAAGAAAGTAACTGAGTTAAAATAAACATATTACATAAATCAGAAAACTTATTGTTTTGTCCGTGGTATCCTAGAGTGTTTCACCAAAAGGATTAAGTACCTTCTGGAACACCTTTTTTCATTAAAAGTTATTATGTTGTTATTTCTAGGTGCTTAGTTTATCCCTTTGCCAAAATTAAGCGAAACTAATAAAAACTAAGAATAAAAAAAGATATTTTAGTACAGTATCTGTCGTATCAACAGAGATAGAATTGAATTCACTTGAATTTTTCAGTTTTGTCTTTCCCGTTGAGAATCAAACACTACTGCTTTAGCTACGTTATGCATTTAGGTCTTTACGAGATATTAGTACCTCATATTTAAAAAAATTATGTAATGAATTTCGTCTTGATATTTTCCACAGGAGTGTTTCCTTCAATGGAAATTATTTCAACCAAACGAATTCATCTGTTTTAGATAAAGTGAGTCAATGAAAAGATCTTTAATCATTATACTATACATTACCAATTTCAAATCGTTATTCGCAAGTCTTTCTCTATTATACTCAGACACCTCAAAAGTTGTGCTACCAGCTGAAGCGTGATGGAAATTCTCTGAAGACAGCAAAATCCTGACAAGGCCTCGTGACGTAATGGAAATCTGCAAAGGACATTTAGCTTTAGAACAAATAAAATACTTAACGGCCAATTATTAAGGGGTGATTCGAGATGTTGGTGGTTTTTCACCCTTTCGCGATTTATTTATGTAAAATGTTTTTAAAAATACCTATGAACATTATTTTGACGCGCTAATGATTACAGCTTTTTTATCGGTTGACATTCCTTACTTTTCCATTACATTTAGAATGATTAGGTCATTACCAGCATTCGTGATATTCGGATGTCGCTTTGTTCTCTTCGAATATTCTATTAAAGAATTTGTTGATAGAAAATGACTATAATTGGATAATCGAAGATTAACCCCTCGTTAGATAGAAAATACATTTAGAGCATAAATTAGTTCCTTAGAATGGTTGCATTTAAATTTCACATTGAAAGGGAAATTGGTCAGTATGATACCGTAATGAATGTTCTTGATTTGCCTTCCCTTAAGGCCCGTAGGGAATATATTGGCATACATTCTTGTATAAAGTGTTAAATAAACTAGTATCCTGTCCTGAAATCCCTTGCCACTTATTTTTAAACTTCCTTTAGTATTTTCCAGTTTGCAATACTCTATCTTCCTAAACATTATCTTTACTACCATCTATCGCATCATGCGCTCATACAGTAATGCCTGTAATGATGTAGAACCTTTTGACCTCTCCACATATATATTTTTATAAATTATTAGATCAAAATCATGGTACCATTGTGGATTTTATTATTTTTATCTTTTATAATTTTTTGTATTATACTGACATGTTGTTTCAATTGTATTATTTGTATGACTTTGCTCTGCTGTATCCCTTGTTATTTTTTTATTCATTAGTAATTTAGTATAGTTATTATACTTTAGTAATGTAGTCATCTCAAACTTCTAAATAAACTAAACAAGTACTGATGGCAAGATAAACAAGAGGATGGCCGCATCTTTTTGGCCGAAACCGGTCGTATAATAAATATTTGGTTGAAGTTAGTTGAAGTTGGTTTGGTTGGTTGGTTAGTTTGGTTGAAGTTGTTTAGTTTATTTAGAACTTTGACATGGCCTTCCACGATATCCGACCAACGCATATTGATTATATTATGTAGTGATCTCTTTTATCTTTCATTATAATACATATGTGTTTTTTCTTGTTCACTGAATGGACTCATATGGGTATAAATGTAGTTTTTAGAAAGGGCAACGTATGCTCGTAAATAAATTATTATTATTAAATTGAATATCCCTCTAAATATGTGCATCACCTTATACCGAAATGTTTTTTGTATTAAATTTTCCGTATCAAATATGGGGATTAGAGACTTTGTGAGTATTTGAGCGGAGGAAAGTGAAGTTTGTTTCACTTTTCGTCGCAATATTTTGCATCTCAAACTTTCCTTTCCTCGAACGCAATCTTCCTCTCAAATCCACTTCCTTCCTTCGCCGAAGTGTGAAGTAGGTCGAAACGACAGAGACCTACTTTTCTGGGCCTCTTAAGATGCTTTTTTTGCCACCCGTTCCTTACTTAGAGCGAGCATGTGGTTATTAGTAGTATGTCTGCAATACTCGTACGTCGCGTGTGTGGTTGTGAAAGTGAAGAGGGCGGTGGGTGGGATTTCGCGATTATTCCTTCACAAAGACTTCTCCGCGAAAGAGACTTCGTGACAACCACTGTTTCTTCCGAGAATTCATTCATTCGTATGATTTCCCATCGCTTATGTTTACCATTTCTGCGATATCGAACTCCTTTTTTCCGACGTCCGCTATCCAATCGAACACTTCGGCCCTATGTTTTCACAAATTTCATTTCAATGTCTCTCGACTCTTAAAAACAAGTGACGGGAGTAAAGCGTTAAATATCGATGGGTGAATATGAGCTGTATTTTAGTAACAGTGCCTTATTTGTGCCATTGATAATTATTTAAAAGTTCTGAAGTGATATAAATATGACTTTTGATTAAAAGCTATAAAATTATCCAAATTCGGTCGTTTTATTTAAGGGGGGAGGTCGATTTAAGTTTTCTCGTGGACTCTTCTCCAGTTCACTTGTTAAATGTCACTTTGTCGTGATAACTGTAGTAGATGTGTAAGAATCATCAAAAACCTTCACTGTCTGATTTTCACTCAAGCTTCCGTCAGACACCAAGTAAATACGACACCAATGGGGGGGTTTGCGATCCACCCCTGTATCTACCAATTTTCCCGCTTTTAATTCTGTTATTAAACCGATTACCTATTCCTGTAATATAACAGTGAATGGATTCTGTTATAAGTTGGTCAGAAGAAAGGTTTAGTCGACTCAGTCGCCGTACAAATATTTTTATCTAATTTCGAAGACTCGAAGAACCCTTTTGAGAAAAATATAGAAAAAAATGTAATTTTATCTAGTTTCCCGTAGCCGGATTTTAATTAGGATTAGCTAGGCTAGTAAGCGCTAGAGCGCAACTGCTTTCTCGGTCACCTTTTTATTAAGTTTTGGGTATTGTGTTGAGAAATGCTTTGGCATCCATCTGTGTTCAGTCTGATTAATCAAACAATTAAACTGTTACTCGGTGTTCACATTCTTTCTTGATCGCTATCGGAGTACTCAACCATAGAGTCCATTTAAAACATTCTACTATTGAAAAACTATCTATTTTACTTGACTACATCACTATGATCTACCATATACTAAGACCTAACTGCAATCCTATCCAAAATTAAAATTTTTTGATTCTCCGAGTAATGTCTATCCTCTTTGCTGTAAAGTACCTAAGTATCCAGGTCGTATAGAAAATCCTAATTCTACTATCAATTTGAAGCCCATAGTCAAATGATATATACCAAATTAAAGAAATTGAGTGAGAGGCGAATTTCCAAGGGGACACTTGAGACACTGAGTTTTGAAAGTTTTAAAAATATGTCTCTTAGAGTTATTGTTAGTATATCTCGCGATAACTCGTCAATGGTTTCCGACTTATCATTTGAAACGGAATTTCTTCCTTTATATGTTTCAAATCAACAAGTTAACCTTATATCTTTTTCCTCGAGTCCATTCTTCGATCAGAGGAAGTTATCCATATTTAATTAAAGACTTTTCCTTACAGGATTTATGATTATAACATGAAATGTCGGAGAATTTAGTGGAATCTCGTATATATATGCGTTACGTAAGAATTGATCCTCGTCTGCGAAGACTTTCAAAAGGCCTTGCATACGATCGACATTCCTCGATCTCTCTCTGCTGTCTTCAATCCCGGGATTGGTTTGCAGCAGCCATCTGGATCACTCTTGCGCCTTCATTTCTACTTATGAACTTCAAACCACGTCCTTCATTATTTGCTGCATAAACTGGAGTCGTAGTATTCCTCTACTTCTCTTTCCCTCGACATATCCTTTCTGCAAAATCCTTAGAAAACTCATGACAGGGGCGGATTTACGCAAATGGGGGCCCAATCTGATCTTTACTCCAAATGGAGTAAATATCAGATTGAGGTCCCCACTAGGAATTAAGACAGGAATAAGAAACCTCAGTCGCTTCGCTACGGCAAGAATAAATAAACAAGTATTGAATTACAGTGCAGAGTGATACTATAGATTGCAATTAATGATGGATAGAGTTATTTATATTATATAGTGACGTAAACAATGTGATGTTTCCTTTAAAATTATTATGTACACTTACTCAAAAAAAAAATAATTTCTTGAAGCGAAAAAGAAGAAAAGTATATAGTAAGTTACTAAGAGTTCATATGCCCATATAGAGGGCCCCCATGTAGATGAGGCCCTCAATTAGCGCCTAATTATAAATCCGCCCCTTCCTCATGGCGCATTATGGCCAATTAATTTATCTCTACTTTTTAAAACAAATCTCAAAAACTGTCTTTCTCTTCCTATTCTCCTTTAAACACTAATCAATGATGATCTAATCCAAATATTGTTATTTCGTCTATATTTGCAGCAAACCATAACCTTCATTTTTCTTACATTTATCTTCAAATCGTATTATTTTCTCTGAATTTCTTTGCGGTCAGTTTTGGTTAATTTTAATTGACAATGGTATCATCTACAAAGCCGATATTAATCTAGCTATTAATTCTTTTTCCCTGCATAATTACTGGTGATAGGACGATACCAACATTTTTACCGAATCCTAGTACGAGTAATTTTTAAAATTTTTATATACTGCTTTTTGGGAAAAATACTTCATGAAAAAATTACATTTATTCATTTTGAAGAATACTTGTTAAACATGGTTAAAAATAGAGTAAGATGTGGAAGAGAAAGTATAACTTAGTAATTTTTCCACACGTTTTTTATTGCGACCGGATTCGCTAAGGATCTAGCATCATCATGCATCGATCGCAAGAAAAAACGTGTGAAAAAATTACAGTTTTCCTTACTTTTCTGTGATGGCTTTCTACGAAGTAACGCCGAATCAGATTGATTTTATTTTATAGAGTTAAGATGTCCTTTTTATTGAAAAACGTAGGAAAATTTTAAACAATGAAGGAAAACATTCTTAATTAAATAAACTAAATATCACATTTGAGTACTAATGTTTAAATCGAGAATTTGAGTTCATTTTATCATTCATTTTTTTATATCACATGATTTGAACGATAATCGTTAAATTAATTCTAAATAAATGAATTAACAAAAAAAAGTTTTCAAGAAAGATATTAAATCTAATTTTTTTGGACAAAAAAACGTACTACTAATAGATTTCATAGAAAGCTCGTGAATTGTATAGAAACTCAAAGATTTCATAAATACACAAGAATAAATTAAATAAAGTCACATTAAACATCATGTTGATGCGGTATCAAGATCTATAGATTTTAGTTTAACCTTTAGTTCAATTAATAAATATCAATTTTTATCACTGATCGTCAGATATATAAGATTGAATAAAAAAATAAATTCCAAAGGATCGTTTTTTGAATCAGAAGTTTGGTTATAAATCCTTCCATTTTGATGCCGACTCCGATCAAAGTCATGGCTTCATGGAAGCACCGGCCACGCAAAGTGACGCAATTTATACATATTTATAAATGTATATTATACAATGTATTTATTAAGCCGATTCCGATACCTAAAAAAGTTCCGATATTTTAATTCCGATTAATAGATTCGAGGGCGATTTGGGTGACAATTTCTTTCCATTCCACGATTAGGTACTTATTGTTAGTATACGTAGATTTTGGACAGCTATTTTGAGATTATTGAAAAATAGAAAATAATTGAACATGAAATTCAACAAGAGCTATATTTATGCGTGACACATTCGTTCCCCGTCGTGAGCCAAAGAAGATAAATACATTTGCAATTTTGGAATTTTCAAAGTCAAGTTTTGAGAGGAAAAGAAAAGGTTTCGTGTAGGAAAGGTTGTGCAGTAGCAGATTTTGTAATTTGATGTTAATTAATTCATTATTTCATTAATTTGAATCCCAAGAAATAGACTTTTCATCAGGAGCCCTTCCATTGGGCCACTTTTCAACAAGGAAAGACGTAAACGTTAAATAATAAATGCGGAAAGTATCGAAAAGGGTTTTAAGAGTAGAGAAGGAAAGTTCAATTTTCAAACTCCTTTTATCAGTTATTCGACGGCAGCTTTTCAATACAGAGCTATTTTGGAAGAGATTCTTTTTCCTGGGGCAAGAGAACATTCCGCGGTGCGATTACATCTACATCTACATAAATACCCTGCAAGCCGCCTTGCGGCGTGTGGCGGGGGTGAAAACACCGAGGGTTTAGACTTTTTTTTAACCTGTTATTATCGCGTATCTTTCGCGGGAAGAATGAATTCTTAAAACGATTCTTCCTAGCATTTATTTCTCTTATTTTTCGCCCATTCTCGGATCGCCCATGGTAGCAGTGGGGTCGCATAATATCGACTACATCTTCCGCAAACGTACTCTCCCTAAATGTACCAATCAATCGAAATCTAGGATCTAATCTCCTATCTTTTAAGGATTCCCAACCTGCGTCTGAGATTATTTTGGTAACGCTTGCTTTTTTGTCGTAGCACTTTTTAACATAACGCATCGCTTTCCGTTGTACTTTCTCGAGTTCACTTGTGTTTGTTTCGTCCTCCGGATCCCATATACTTGTTGCATATTCCAGATGGGGCCTAACTAACGTAAAATAACATCGCTCTCTTAACTTTTTCGTCACATCTACCGACAATACGCCTAATGAAACCGAGCTTTATAATTGCTTTAGCACAAATTTTTCGGATATGCGTGCTCCAGTTCATGTTATTCGTAAGAGTGATTCCGAGATGCAAGTGCAAAGTAAGACTGTTTTTCGAAAGGGAATCTCCAGAGCCATCCGGAACTTCCGTCCTGTGCTTCCGCAGGAGAATATTCTCGAAAATTTCAGCGCAGATAAAAATAAAAAAACTACGACATTACATTTATATTTGCTGTCTGATACCTGATTAGTAATTATCGTAATGAATCACAGTATAGTAATAGTAGCAATTTTCGTCACGACTTCGCTAACGCGTTTTTTTTAATGCGTTCTCCCATTTTTTGGCCCTTTTAGGTTCGAGTTTTTTTTATGAAAATAAAATATCACGCTGCTTGTTTTACTCTTTCTCATTTAATTCACAATTATTTATATTTCAACTCTTTCTGCCACCGAGGAGTCGGAAACAGACCGTTTCAGTCATCGCATTTTCCTCTAATCACATACGTATAATCAGTCATTGCAACAATGCGCTTGATGGAAGACGGATGAAAGCAGAGTCTGCAGGAACAAGATACGCCGAATAGCGAATAGATTTATGACAACAAGAAATTTACAAATCCCGCCCACGAGGCAAATTACTGACGAGCTAAGGGAAAGTTTTTCCGGACGTGAGCACACGAGGTGAGCATGAGAGGCGACCTTTTCCATTACTTCTGTTACGACGATGTCAGCAATCGTCAACAGCGAGTCTAAGCAATGGTTATATCGATATCCAAGGACACATGGTGATGAACCAGATCAAATGGTGACCACCAGCTCCACCTTTGTTCTCTATTGTCCATGTAGATATGTTCCTCATTTGCCCTCTTTCTTTTAAAAATTCAAGTAATTTTAATGAAGGATTCACCACAAATTTGATCAACTACAGAATTATAAGTTAAATTTACTGCTAAAACGGCAAATTTGCGGGATTCCTTGTCTGATAAATAAAACAATGGGAATGAAATTTTCAGCAAGCACTCAACTCGTGAAGTTTGCAAAGTTATTAAATAGGTGAACTGTAAAATACTTTTAACTTCCGCCTGATTTTGACAAACAACCCCGTTTGACTACGATCCCCTAAACTTTGAATAAATAACTAATCAGAGGTATCTACAGTCTCGGAAAATTTTAAATTGTTATGATTTAACGTCATTTAAGATGTACGTATAACAATGTAAAGGCTAATAAAGACGTTTTATAATTATTATTTCTCTCACGAAAAATTCGAGTTGGTTCCCTCTTCCATACCGAACGTTCGGAATACATTTTTTACTCTCAAAATGATGCTACTTTTACATCAAGACCTTGTCCTTTTTAAATCAACCGAAAATCGATATGTAATATTAATTTATATCTGATGTCTGTGCTTAAATTTGTAAGCTATTCGAATTTGAAGACCGCAATTATAAACGAAGAACCATCTTATGCTTACGATTGTCCTATTGGCAGAACGTAAGTGCTTTTCTCTCGTTAGTCAATCAAGAGAATTGTTTTGTTGTAATAAGTGGTGGTTTACCGCAGCGGCGGCGTCAGCGTGTGTCCTCATCCGGGAAATGTGCGCTCCAGTTGTTCATCCGAGAGTGTAAACCCGGAACGATTCCGGTATCGCACCGCCTGCACTTGGAGAGTAATGCTTGCTTTACATTCATCATACCAGTAAGAAATGCACCTCTCTCAGGAAAAATATTCATCTTTCCTATTAGGAATCGGGAGATTTCTCTTTCAATCTGCTTCGTGAAACATGAACATTTGGTAAACTGGAGTGCGGTGTTCATTCCAGTGGCGTTTTGTTGGAAACAGGTACGAAAATTTACGTGGATATATGGTGATGATTATCAAAACTGCCAATATTCGGATATACATATCTTATGATTGTTTATAAGCAGTAAATACACTTCGGTCATAAGCTGTTATTAAGAGGGCAGTGTTTAGTCACTAATAAGAGTTGAGGCAGTAATATAAGAATGATCAGTAACTCGTAGATAATAAATAAGCGACGAAAAACGCACGTTCACGTGCTTGATTTTAGATAAATAATTAAGAAGAGGGAATCTGACGTGGCCGGGACCCGGATCTTATTGCCGGACGGTTGTTCGCCAATCTTCTTCTTAAATTCTTCCTCTTATATTAGTGTCTAAGTCCGTTTTGATGGTGAAGTGGCACCATATATGCCCAGATCGTGTGTGAAGCAGTGCTGCCATCTCAGATACGTCATCCGAAGCACACCGTATCTCATCATAACTTCTGAAATCGAAAGATAGGTTGTTCCGTTGTGGTGGCTGAATTGGCTAGAGCAAGCGCCCTGGAAAAGGGAGATCCGGTGATCGAGTCCTGGCTACGTCAGACTCTGTCTCCTTCATTACTTTTGTCTCGTGTATAATATTCTGCACTGAATGTGATATTAGTTGATCTTTTTCCACGTAAATCATCGGTCATTGTATGAAAATCCATACGTAAAGATCGAAGATTAATTAACGCAAATTGGACGAAAGAGAATACGTATACGTTCTGGATTTCATATCCAACTCACGATCAAGGTTAAAATTTTCCAAAACGAAATCTGCGTTTGCATTGTAGTTAAATGTTAATCGTGTAAACTTCCATTTTCTTTAGATTTCCATTAGAAATAATATATTTGCCCATCAACGTCTTTAGCCATTACGCATGCTCTGATTGTAGTAGTAACAACGAGTGCTTCTTATGAAGTTTTCGAGTTGGTTTTACGGAAATTGAATGTTCGTATCACTGAAATCCATAGACGGAAAGTGATTCGGCGATTTGCTCACGTCGTTGAGATGCTGCTGCGCACTTTAAAGCTTAAATCAGTGAATTTTATGCATCGACCATCCAGTTGACGATCGCCTCCTGTTTATCTTGAATGATGTCACGGCATTTTTGGGTTTTCTGACCTCAGCTCCGTCACACAACGTCACGCCCTCCTCCGAAGTGTGAAAGACTTACACTCTGAGAGCTGCAAGCGGCCTATGGCAGGGGGTGAATTGAAACCAGTAGTATCACCTAATCTAACTTAGCTGCTCTAACTGCGGAAAGAACGACCGGAAGTAACTATCTCGATTAATGCGTTGTTGCGTTTTGTCCATATCTCTCGGAGATCGCGCTCGTTTCAGTTCAGTAGCAAAAATAAAGCGGGAATCGCAGAATTGATATAATTCTAACAAGGTTCTCTTTACCAACCTTGAATTTCAACCCGCAGTACTGAATGAAACGAAATCATTTTCCTATACATTCCCGTTGAATTTTAATGGGTATAACTGAAGTTAAAATTTTCAAGATTCTGGGACAAGGTTTTACTTGTTTATGACATCCTATTCTTTCGCATATATTCACCTCCAACGTCCAAGAGTTACATTTTCTCAGTATCTTCACTGCATTTTTTATCGGTAATTTTATACCGATCTAGTTTATGACCTATTTATTCGTATCTCATAATGTTCTTTTTCCGTTCAATTTCATGCAAATTAATTTATATTTGTTTCATCCATGTACGAGGGTTGGTCAAAAAGTAATGTCCCACATTTTTTTCAGCCAAAACCAATGCTATTAATTCGAAATTGTACGTTCAAATTCTTTGATGTTTCCCGCATGTATGTACACAGTTCCAGTATTCTCCTGCAGATAGCCTAAAGTAGGAAGCTTTCAAAATGGTGTCGACCGTGATATACGTTACAGGTAACGTACTGTGATAGAATTTCTGTGCGTAAAGAAAGGAGGGGTAGGGAATATTCACAATCATTTATGCAACGTCTGTGGAACATCTGCAGTAAATAGAAGTACAGTTGGTTGCTGGGTATGGAGGGTAAGTGGATCAGAAGGCGGTTGAAAGTTAATACCTGGGTCCATAACCAGAGCGAGGACTGGTACCGACAGGGCATACATGCCCTAGTGAATCGCTGGAGGAAGACAATATAACTTGAAGGAGATTATGTGGAGAAATAGATCGAGTAGATAAAACATCATTCTCTCATATATGTAAATTTAATTTTTGTAAAATAAATTGTTTATGAGAAAAATTGTGGGGGATTACTTTCTGACCGACTCCCGTAATAATGTATCTGCATTACTTTTGTTTTCCTATCAGATCTGATTCTATCTCATTCTCCTTTTTACACCCCCTTCTTCGGGGGTTGTCTCAATCTAGTCCTTGTATAAAAAAACTATTATTATCTTCATTACTATATTCCCAGATCCCTCTCTTCCATTTAATTGAGACATCATTTAAGGTTGGCCACTAATGGTTCTGCGATGATTACCAATATTGATCTCAGCAGTTCATTGCAAATAAAGAGAAAAGTGACGATGAGATGAAGTCCTGCACTCGAAAATGAGAAATTTAACGCATCAACGTGGATGAGACATCTGATTCATCGTAAAAAAATCTGAAAATAGCCGAATGCAGTGGATATAGCGATAAAAACTCTTGAAGTATCTATTCAACTTCAATTTTCAATACCAATTCTGAAGTATCAAGATCTAAAATCGTTCTTTTTGAACTTGAATATTGCTTCTATAATAAATGGTGTGTTTGCTGTAAATTCAAAATAACGTGTACGCGAGTTTAAACTCAAAGGTTAAGTTTATCATTGTATCAAGTCTTCGTGGATTAACTCCGAAATGAATGGATCGAGGAAATCGAAGAAGAATCATCTCAATCGACGAAATGGTCAGCGTCCCACTCATTTGGTTAAAGCATACGCCCAGAAAGTGGAGGATTAGAGTTCGACGCCAGTTGATGTCGCACTTTTTAACTTCTATTTATCTAGTGGGATTCCGCTTAATTTCTCGCACTCGGCCTCTTTTCGATGTTTTTACATGAATATAAACTCCAGGCGAAGAACGACAGCAAAGATTCACCGGTAAGCAGTCTCAGAACAGAGGCTACATATCGTGCGCATCCTGTTCTCAGAAGTATGTTAGTTTTTCAGCGATCTCATGCGTCACTCTTTCAGCTGAGGGCGTCCTTCGCCGAGGGCAGGACTGGCCAGACAGATGCGATCTCTTGGAGTTGACGTCACGTCTGTGACCCAACAATGGGTCGAAGGCTGCTAAGGCGTGACGCACCAGGCGGATGATGGGAAGTTGAATAATTTGGAGAAAGGTCCCCCGCCGAATTACGGGATGCTGGGAGGGATCCCACAATGCGCAGGGTCCTGGCGGTGACGCGCCTTGGAAAAGGGTGTTTGGGATGAGGATATCGGAGCATAAGGGAGGGGCAGCTGACGAAATGCTGCGTCACATGGGCGTCACATTTTGCTCCGTACACTTTCAGGAATCTCGCCCTTTTCTTCCGTTAAAATTCCCTGTAGCTCGATCTTTTCATGAGGGTTTTTCAGTTATGATAATATGAGTTAACTGAATTCCGTGAAGTGTCTTTAACGCTACGCCTAATCATACATCCGTAAGGGTTTTAATGCGCAATCTACAATCGAAGTGTTATCGTTTTCAAACAAAGAAAGTAAACGCCATCGCGTCTTCTAGATGTCTCCGTGTTATGGCAGACAGGAAAGGCGTTGAAACTGAGGCGTATATCAGCATTCGTTGATGAAAAAGTTCCGTTTTTAAGTTAACTAAACGTAGTTCTTGAATACAATGAGCAGATTCTTTAAGATCTGGAAAAGGGGCTATAATTGCTTTCTTATTTGTATTAGTTTATTTTAGACTCTTTTTCAGATATCGGATAATTGAATATGCACATGATGGTGATTATCAGGTAATTTTATTTATTATATGCTCAATTTTTAATGATGTTTACGCATTTTGGAATACATAAATATTTAAATATAAATTCTTCCCTGTTTATTAATTTCAGGCGGAGTTTCGCCTGCTCCCACATTGAGGCAATTTAGGATTGAGGCATATCAACTGTAGATTGAGGGAATTTGGCGATTACACCGTTGCTCTGAACCCTCCATAGACAAATCCTGCCTACGCTTCTAGTAAATACAAAAACTTATTATTACTAACTATTTAATGTAGTAAATTAGTGCAGTTATAACTTATGTCCTCGAGAACACAAATTAGTAGGAATTTTGTATAACTTATGAGCATCTGAATATTTTTGTTTGTTATGCCACATCCAAAACCTTTGCTCATTTTACTTCGTTTACTACTCTCGACTGAAAGAAAATCCACAGAAAGATGTACGGTACTTGCTCCTCCCAAAGTGTGTATTTGAATTGGTTTATGCACATTGAGGATATTTTTTCTCCTTGGACACTACGCGGCCATTCCTTCCTTATTTCGCGAGGGAAACAAATATTTTACGGAGAACCGCTACACAGGATTTCCCTTCTATAGATTGAGCGTAGAAAAACAAAACGGAGTTCCCCTTGAATGCGGAAGTCACAAAAGCTCCCGGAGATAACAACTCGAATAACTTCATGACTAATGCATATTCTTTTGCATTGGTTTTTAAGGGCTTCATTTGCAGCAGGAAACCAGGTTTATCTAATACTTTTAAGATCTTTATTAAGGCGAGATTGAGACTAAAAAATGTCTTTTGCTTGAACTACTGACAGTGACCAATCAATGCGAGTCTCTGCTGACGTTACTTTGTTCTGTAATCTGCCAAAAATAGAGGCAAGTGAATGCGATATTTTTAGACTTTTGGAAAGTATTTGAGAAGGTCCGTCATCAAAATTAAATATATACACATTAAAAGCTGTAGGAATCAACGTAGGAGTAAGAAAAGATAGATGATTTCTCTGACAGAGAAGAGGGGGTTTAATTAGTATAGATGGTACTGGCTGCAATACGGTTGAAGTGGACTCGGGCGTCCCGCAGGATAGCGTAGTCGGTCCTTAGCTCTTCTTAGCATTCATAAACGACATAGAGATTTGCAGGGAAAGGGAAGGTTGAGAGGGCAATTTATTCTGTACAAGAATCTAGATAACGGTATAAAATGGAGCGATGATAGGAAATTACAGCTCCATACAGAGAATGCTCAGAAGAAAATCACTTCTTCTTTTGAACTTCTTCTGAAGAAAATCACTGTCAGACGAGTATTCGTGCAGCCATCGAGGGAAAAATTTATATGATAACAGTAGAATCGGTGAATCTTCTTGAAGTAAGCCTCACGAATAATTGTAAATACACATAAAATATGTAGATTGGCACTTACGAAACTCTGCTTTGTCAAGTGATTTGTCATTAGAAAAACAAAGTTCACGAGCGATGTTACTTTGCGTTAGTTAGGCCACGCCTGCAGTATGCATGCAGTGTATACTCATATATACACTCATATCTAGAACTCGCGACATTCGATAACATCCGCGTATAAAAAATAATGCGATATCATTCATACAGTGCATCATCAAAGGAAAAGTGTGTAAGTGATCGTTGAGTAAACGTTCAACCTTATGATCTCTACACCACATCTTATAGTTAATTTGCAATTACTGTAATTAATCTCCTTGCTATCGGTATTCAAGTCCATATTGTAGCAATATCTCACTTTCACATACATTTATTATAACTTAATCCTTCAAAGATAGTGGAAAACTAAATTTGTAGGTTACATTCCATACGAAACTCTAATGTAAGTCACACGAATACGCGAGTTTCGACATTCTTAAAAACGCATCCTTTCGCGGATGTTAAAATGCAGGTGTTCACGAAAGAAATCTTTGGGAATCATCGACAATATTGAGAGCGAATAGGTTCTGGGATGAAAATGTTTGGAAACACTAGGGAATTGCTTAACCTGTGGAGACATCAAATGGACCCTCTCGATTTTCTCTTTCCATTGGATTGTTGTCTTTCAGCTTCATCATCTCCCATATTATCTGCAGAATTGACGATACGATGATTTCTTCGGAGGGGCAAAATAGTAGTCGAATGTTTGGCGTGGGCGGCGGTCACGCACGCGGAGTCCGTTTAAGAGAGCCGTTGCTCGACCACGGAGACAACCGTGCGTGGATTCCACGATCAAATCTCGACAGCAATGTCCCCTTCTCTTATTCTTCCTGTTTGCCTTTTCTCGTTGGGGTTGCCAACCTCAGACCTTCGGAGCAGAGCTGTCCTAATCCACTCCCCAAAGGAAAGTAACATAACACATCCGGTTCTTGCTCCACCGCACAAAAAAAGATAAACATTCTTTAACAAGAGTAGTGGCTTGAATTGTGACAATTTAGTCTCTCGAGCCGGAGATCGCGAATTCTCACTTATACGATGGAAAAACAGTTATTTTTTTAAGCAAATTATATTTCTGCTCAATGCAAAAGCATATCTCCGATTAATGTTTCAAATTTAAATTCTATGATAAACTTCGCATATTCGAGGTTAAACGATTTCCTTTTCCGCGAACATGGAGAAAAATGAAAGCACTATACCTTGAAAGCAATTGAGTTTACTTATGACTTTTACTTTATGACTGATGAAATAAGTATCTTAGTTAGATTACTGGAATTAAATGAATTGTCGGTATTTATTCCNTTTTACTATAATCTTAAATTAACAACTGTTTGGAATATGACGATGGGTTAAATAAAAGAGAAAACGTTTAGTCTCAATCTCGTCCAAATGAAGACGTATTATTATTATTCCTCAAATTGTATTCTCATTCTATGTCAAACTTCTCACCATTTTATTAAACGTCCCCGTCTCATATATGCGTTTACCAGCATTATTAACATTTTAAGTCCTCTCGTACTCAACCTAAATTTACTTCGTTGGTCTAAGAACTATTTAAGCCAATAATAGTAGAATATATTTATTTGCGTATTTTCTCCGATTTACAAACTAATCCTTCAGAAACGCCTATTCGTCGCTCCCGAAAGTTCGAGGACCCCATCGTAGTGCGGTTACCCGCCAACGATCCGGTTTTCGCCAACCAAACACTCAGCCACAAGAATTCCGTTTGGCACGCACACCTTCCGCGCGTCTCCCACGCAGCCTATTGATCAAGGATGCGTGTTACACGTACCTCTCTCGGATGCTGTCGATTGCATCATCGCTCCAACACGTGGTTGCACTGCCACGTCGCCAATTCTCTCGCCTCTTTCCATCTTCACTTTTCTCACTAAGAGAGAAATCCTCTCTCGCACCGATGCTATTGGTTCATCCTCATTGGTTTTTGTGTTTTCGTCCGACTCGAAGTTGCTAAACACGTTTTATCCGATGCATGGAATTGTTAAACAATATCCTGGCTTTTCATTGCGTTACTGAGGCAAGAAACAAACATTTCCATCAATTGTAAGTGATATATCTGTAACCAGTATTACCTCGGAAATCATAGTATCAGTTATTCTTAAGCCAATTGGAAGAATAAATTTGTGAGTGGGACACCGATTTTATACGGTAATAATATTCCGTTTCACGCTGAACATTTCACTAACTGAAGGGAAAATATAAAGCCTTATCACTTATACCATACACTACAGATTTTTTTAACTACATACATCTACGAGTGAACCCGGCCTTTTGGCGTGTGCAGGGGAATGACCTACGGCTTACGACTTGGCAGAGCGTATGGATGGAAAGTCGTGGACAATGAAATAAAGAGTTAAATCGGGAAGGAAAAAATCATATCATTAGTCCAGTATTTACCCTTAACAATATTCTGAACAAATGAAGGTCGCTGCGCTATAAACGTTCGGCGAGAGATGATAAGGTAGTTACTATTTTTTTCTAATTTAAGTTTCTAAAAGGGCTGGTGACGATACCGGAGAATTGAAAGAAAGAAATTCACTTGTATCTGAAGAATTTGAATGTTAGACTCTGTAGCCGTTGTCCAAACAGGAGAACAATAATCGATCGTTGGTAGTGCACAACTAAAGAAGATTGTACTTTTGGCAGAAAGATCCGATATTTCAGAATATTTACTTTAATCTACTGAAGAAAGGGAAGGAGGGTAAACTTTATGCGGTGGGAAATGCTCCCTAAATTGGATAAACGCTTTGACAAAACTGGGACTTCACTTCCATTTATCATTAAAGTCTGTTTAAAGAATCATTTCTTGTAATGTTTCTGGAAAACTGCGGTAACATTATCAACAGGCCAGAAACAAAAATGTTGAAGTTAATTTTACATGGCAGAGAACAATTCGTACAGTTTGTGTTTCGCCGTAAATAAGAGACAAATATTAAGAGAAGGCTATAAAGACTTTTTATGCTCATTATACTGATTCTTAAAAGTAGTGGTAGTATTGTTAAAAGTACTTCGAATTCTAATGCTATTTTCACGTAGGCCCCCACCGAGATTCGAACCCGGGACCGCTTTCACCGATGTCGAACGTGTTGCCCACTTGATTATCTGGAAGCCCGATTGTTAAAATAAAATTCCTAAAATGATTGCTACTTGCTCCAAAAATATAGTACTGTTTAACAACACTCTTAACTATAGTATTTCATTCTTTTCAATTATAAGTAGTTTGCTAAATGACGCTGAGTATTTCTCTCTTTAAATTAATAAATTCTATAGCCTGTTTTCGGAAACGGGGATAATATTCTTCCGAAGACGCCAAATGGCAGTCTATATTTTGTTTAGTCTTTTGTTTTGTTGCATCGATGAAAAAAGTAAATATTTTAGCGGCGAATTGCATCTCTCACTCCCAAATGATATCAATCCTGAGTTAACAATCCAAAAATTGGATGGTCGCAGCTTCCAAGGCGCCACCTTTGTTTCAGGTGGTCTTCGGAGTACGGACAAGGCTTCGGTAATTTATTCCAATTTCTTATGTACTCTTAAGATTCTGTACAAGTGGACATCGCTAAAATCTTTTTGTAGATCTTCGAAAACAGTTAAAGTTGATTGTTTTGTTTTCATTATCCGCTTTAATATTATTCTGATAGCTTCTCTTGTATCCAAATCTCTTCTGAATGCAAATTGGTCTTCCTTAAATTATTCTTCCTTTACCCTCTCTTTCTGCCAACGATGTATTCTTCTTGTGTTCTCTTGTCTTCCACAGAAGTGCTGCCTCGAGCTTCGAGGCTCACTAAAATCTCGGTGTCCCTCACTTTGCGTTGGATGAATTAAGGCTCAAAAATAGAGGGAAAGAAATTACACAAGAGGAATGAGATATCTCTTAATGCGAACTCTCATAATTTTAAGAAATTTTGCGTATAAAATACATACATATGTATATACAAATGTAATACATAATTTGAAAAGCCCGTTGCGCTCGAGTATTACGAGGCACACTTACTCCACTGAGCCGCGGCACACCGGTTGGGGAGCACTGCATATGAGGATGGGAGAATCTTTGAACCACGGACGAGATACACACACAATCCATCAGTATCCCTTATAAAACAACTTACAACTGCTCTCCAACGCAGCGTCTTAAAGGTCACAATTCAAACCTTTCTTTTGCTCAAAACGGACAGGTCCCTCTAATTGTGAGATGTGAAAATTTATTTATCTTATTGACGCAATTTAATAATTTTTATTACGTAATCTTCTTTTTGACATCAGTGAAACAATCTAAGGATGNAAAGTTCGGATCTATATCAACATTTAACGACTAAAATAAGAATCTATGAATCATTTTCCTCTCTTGTGACACTTGTCTCAATTTCGTAGGACGATTGTTTCTAATTTAATTTTGTAAAAAAACAACCTCTGAAGGTAACGAAAACCTATTTTACGCACATTTCTTATGGAAAAGAATACTAATTGATTATCCTCGTGCATTTATATGGGAAAACTCATGAATTCAATGTTCAATAATTGCCTTGGTCGTCAAAGGGATGGGTTGTTTATTTCCGAAAAATTTTACGAATTTTACGTGTATTTTGTCAAGGTTCTGGCAAATTTGGAATTTTTATGAATGATTTACGACTAAAATAAGATTTTATGATTATTTTCCTTTCTTGTGACACTTGTCTCAATTCCGTAGGACCATTGTTTGTAATTTAATTTTGTAAACGAAACGACCTCTGCAAGTCATGAAGACGTAATTTACGTACATCTCTTATGTAAACGTATTTTGTGCTCCTGGTTCGAACCTGGGCCTTTACAGAGATGAAAATAGTTTTCCTGGGGGCTTCAGCATCGTAGAAACACGATGCAGTTTGTTTCAGATCTCTAAGTCAAGCCGTTTCTGAGATAAATAGGGGGACGGAGAGACGGACGGACGGACGGACAGACATTTGCTTTTTATATATATGATATATTGCGAAAACTATAAGAATGAAAGGATTTTACCTGATTAGGTTCCGCCTGTAATAGGCTCGAAATTCCCGCTGATAGTGCGCGTGCCACCGCTTGGGAAATACTTTTGTACCGCAATTTTCTCTTTTAGGTCTAACTTAGTGATATTAATGGTAAGAGAATCGTTCTGATTTCGACTTTATGTAGGCGAGTAAATATAAGATAATGATCACGTGGTTAATATATTCGTAATAATATTCCGTTTCACGCTGAACATTTCACTAACTGAAGGGAAAATATAAAGCCTTATCACTTATACCATACACTACAGATTTTTTTTAACTACATACATCTACGAGTGAACCCGGCCTTTTGGCGTGTGCAGGGGAATGACCTACGGCTTACGACTTGGCAGAGCGACTCACTGGTTAGGAACAGCTTGTTAAAAATTCCAAAAAATTTTATTAAGCAAAAAGACGGTCAAGATATATCATTTTCTTATTTCACGTATTTACGAAGACATTGAAGGAAGGAATTACAAGACAATAACAAATATTAAACAAATAAATCTGTGGCCAAAATCTAATGAACAGTTCATTGAAATTCTGTCATTGCCACTCTTAATGTAAAGTTATATAAAATATACGATCTGGAGGAAACTTTTGTAACTTTAAAACATGTCATAAAAAGAAACAATGTTTTGTCTCTTAAGTTATATTTTAGTAGCTATAACCACAGGTGCAAAATGGACGGTAAGATAAAAAATCCAATATTCCTTTATGGGATTCACAAAATTCGCATAACTTGATAAATGAGCGTCATTTCAATTTAATTTAATCTCAGCATGTGACATTGTTTAATAATGCGGCAAATGTAGAATGTATCCTCTTGACATACAACTACGCTCGAAATGTCGTAGTATATGAGAATCAAAACAACTCTCGCTTAACCATTCAAATATCTACTCAACGTGTACACAGGTAGATTTTGGCATTAATTATATGTGTAAACAAAGTAAGTTTATGATAAACCTTATTTCTGACAGAAGTGTTTTTACAGTATTATACACTTTTGCGGCAGATTCAGTGTCTTCCCATGTGGTCTAGTGGCTAGGATATCTGGCTTTCACCCAGAAGGCCCGGGTTCGATTCCCGGCATGGGAACTTTTTTTTCCCATTTAATTAGCATTTATTTCATCTTCTTTTTCCTTTATGGTTAGTAACAGCAATTATATGCATTGGAGAACTTTTTTTCATAGTAAATTCGATTAGAAAATTTTCCGATCTTATTTTTCGAAGCCCATGCATATACTGTGACAATCAGTAATGATAGAACTTTCCCTCCGGGATTTCCAGATGAGAACTTAACTTTTTTAAATTTTTCTATCATATAAATATGATATTTTTCATATTTTCCTATCATATTTTTTTGAATATTTTACCTATCTAGATCCATTCTTTTCCACTTCGCCATTGTAAGAGCAATTTTTAATTTCGAATTTGAAGGCTCTGTCTCATGAGCTGATTATGTTCCGAATTCTGTCGGATCTGCAACGATCGAGTCTGCGCCGTGCATGACATCATGGGCGAGCATAAAAGATCGCTTGTCTTATTGCAGCTGACTAATGGAACAGCGGACTGCCCTACTTTCAATCTTATCTGCTCCAGCGGAGTTTTTTAAGGAAAGAGACGAAAAGATTCGAAAAAGTTTATCTGAAAATCTCATGTCTCACAGAGGGGGAAATTTCATTCTCTTTCTTATTTTCTTGGCAAATGGTGACTTTGTAATCTCGTTTTGATGCGTGGCTCGACGATGCTCTCTTCATTTTCGTCGCACGATGGCATCATCGCTTTTTCATTTAAAATTTAATTAATTGTATTTAGCGCCTCAAGTAAATTAAAAAGTCGATTATAGCCTCCGAAAGATTCTCAAATCGTTCGTCTCTTTCTTTTTGTATTTTTGCTTCACATTCGTGAATTTTTTTATCAACTGCAGATCTTAGAATTTTTTATCTCTATATATAGGTACTTTTGTAGCACTGGTCTCCATTCCTTCAAATCACACAGATTCGAAAAATTCAAATTTAAGTGTTGGAGTTTACAAATGCGCGAAGATGAAAGTTTCCTCTCTCAGTTAATAGTTAATTGGAAAAAATCGACTACCTCTGTTATTGTCGCTCTTCCACCATTATCGAATTGTAGATAACTTCACGTAGTATCTTTTGTCTTTTCACAGAACGAAAATGATTGTGTAGTTGCGGCAAGTGAAGTAAGAATGGCGATGAAGGAAGAGAGAAATGAAACAAATTATGATCTGAGGCTGTTTTACCAATATACCAAAATAGGACGAGTATTTACTTGTGTAACTGTTCGAATTTTGTCAATGAGAATGCTAACGCTGATTTCTTTCTAGACGTTATATGGAAAATTTTATCCTCCTATAAATTCTGAGTATGCGTGAATATTTTTGTCAACAATATTTTTCTTTGGCTCAAAAATTTTTCTCTACGAGAAGTCCCCCTTTTATACAACACCTTAAAGGTTCGAAATGAGAGGGAAATAAAAAATCAAAAAACTTTCAAAAAGTAAGATCAGTAAGTTTTACACATCCCGTTCATAGTGGGTGTTTTCATGCAGTGTATAATTTTCCCCTAAGAATCTCTTAGGTTATTTATAAAAACATTTTCATTCTCATTTTTACTATAATCTTAAATTAACAACTGTTTGGAATATGACGATGGGTTAAATAAAAGAGAAAACGTTTAGTCTCAATCTCGTCCAAATGAAGACGTATTATTATTATTCCTCAAATTGTATTCTCATTCTATGTCAAACTTCTCACCATTTTATTAAACGTCCCCGTCTCATATATGCGTTTACCAGCATTATTAACATTTTAAGTCCTCTCGTACTCAACCTAAATTTACTTCGTTGGTCTAAGAACTATTTAAGCCAATAATAGTAGAATATATTTATTTGCGTATTTTCTCCGATTTACAAACTAATCCTTCAGAAACGCCTATTCGTCGCTCCCGAAAGTTCGAGGACCCCATCGTAGTGCGGTTACCCGCCAACGATCCGGTTTTCGCCAACCAAACACTCAGCCACAAGAATTCCGTTTGGCACGCACACCTTCCGCGCGTCTCCCACGCAGCCTATTGATCAAGGATGCGTGTTACACGTACCTCTCTCGGATGCTGTCGATTGCATCATCGCTCCAACACGTGGTTGCACTGCCACGTCGCCAATTCTCTCGCCTCTTTCCATCTTCACTTTTCTCACTAAGAGAGAAATCCTCTCTCGCACCGATGCTATTGGTTCATCCTCATTGGTTTTTGTGTTTTCGTCCGACTCGAAGTTGCTAAACACGTTTTATCCGATGCATGGAATTGTTAAACAATATCCTGGCTTTTCATTGCGTTACTGAGGCAAGAAACAAACATTTCCATCAATTGTAAGTGATATATCTGTAACCAGTATTACCTCGGAAATCATAGTATCAGTTATTCTTAAGCCAATTGGAAGAATAAATTTGTGAGTGGGACACCGATTTTATACGAAAGAAACTGATTACATCTCTGTAAAGGTTCATTATTGAAAAGTTATCATTATTACTATAACATTGATATCGTCATTAATTTCGTCGTGTAACTTAGTGATAAATTTCTCTTGTAGCTTCGTTATTTAATATATTCTTTAGCGCTCTAAAAAAATTGTTCCTCAGTAATAATTAGAATCACCAATGATCAATGGCTAATATCATGTGAATGCACTCTCAATGGTTATTAATGGATCAATTATAGAATAGCCGGACTGCCATATTATATCAAAATTATTTATATTTGCTTAACTTAGGCTCTCATCGGAGTCATATTAAAGACTTATATCCTAGTTTTCACCCACTTACCATAAAGTCACAATAACATCGTATGGTCGACGGAATGAAATGAAATTGATTTGTAAAAGTTTTCAGCCTTTTATTCGTAGGAAAACGTCCACTGTAAAGGAAAAATGCATCTCAGCCTTGTTTCTGGTGTGAAATTCTGCCTTTACTTCTCAGTGGTTCGGAGGAACGTGCGATAAAACAAAGAAATTGTATTGCTATCCTTATCCTATGGCGTAAAATATTACCTAATCGTTTCTTGAATCTGGAAATACCTCAGAAGGTCGGCATAATTAAGAGGCCATGGAAATCCTAAACAAACACATGTAATCTCCAAGTCTGGAAGTGAAGACTTGAGATAAGGAGAAATGTTTGATAAGGAAACAATTTGAAAGCACACGTTTCATGTTCGTGGAATGGTACAAATATTCTGATTAAGTGAAACTATGGAATTCAATTCCTCCCACGGAAAATCGGACTACTGAATGGCTTGGCTGCTTGATTTGGAATAAAAATTTGACCATAAAACCCTCAAAACTATAAGAAATTAGGTAAAAAATCTTTGAAAGAGCCACTTAACGATATATTTATATTTATCGAGCACCTTTAAACGCGAGGCACAAAGCATCACTGTCAACGAAGCCGCGGACCTATACCGAAAACCACAAACAGCCAATTCTATCACTCATTATATGCACTGACAAAGCCTTATCTAAACCGTCTTCTCTTTTTTCCACTCGAAACTCTTCCGTTCGAACAAACAGTATTAGCGAAATTGGAATTTCACCGTTTCGAAGCACGGAACCTCTGGATTCCAGAATAACTGTATTTTCGAGTCGTCCCAGATTGACGCCGCTTTTACGACCGCGATGGCGTCCTCTCGCATATTTGACTCGAGATGAAGATTAATAGAAAACACGGAGACGGCATTTTTTCTTCGCTTTGCTTCCCTCGCGGCAGAAACGCTGTTTTGGTTGCTATGGAAGCAAGGGATGAGAACATTTCGGGCTTTCTCTCCGATACGGGTTCTTTCGCTTCAGTAACCTCGACATTGAATTTTGAGTGAGAAAACGAAGAGAAGAAGATTTGGAGGGAGGGATGAGGAAGGCGGTCTCTGAAAGGAATGAAAACATCGAAGAAGACGAGGGATTGTTTCTTGGACTCTGCCGTAGTACCCCAGTCTGCACCCAGATGGCAGCATTGGGCGGTGGCGTAGGACTCCCGACTAAATAGCATTCGTTGATGGAAGTTTTTTCTCTCTACGATGACATGAAATGTGAGGGAAAAATGCAAATTTGCGGGAGAACGTGCACTCTCTTTGACCCAATTTAAAGGATGTTTTCTAAATGGATGCGTAATTTTGCGCACATATCTTACTCCGAGCGCGAGTTAATCTCTTAAACGCATGCTACTGTTGACGTATAGATAAGAGTTCAAACTCTTGCATAACGTTTTTGCGAGATAACCTTTAGATGATGCTGAATATATATCTTAAAGGGATTATTTCGTTGACAACTAGTGCTTTCGGTGATGTTTTTCCTTAATGGTGATAATGCAGCCAGTCACTATCAAGAGCATGGATCGAAAGTTATAATTAATGTACTATCGACAAAAAGCAATTTTTTTATGTACACACATAGGAATTGAAATAAAAAAGTACGCTAATAACATGATCTTTCAGTCGTTTCTTAATTACCTACTTTCAATATTTTTTCCGTGTTTGCCTACTTCTTATGTAGAATTGTGTAATTTCTTTATCATTCGTCCGCTCTGACAATTACTATATCCTGCCAAAATGTTTTCAACTATAAAAATTATTCTGATGAACAAAATGTGTCTTCTGATTTTACAGATAATAGTACATATCAAAAGAGTAAAAACTTTAGCGGATAAAGAGTTTGCTTAAGAAAATAAAGTAATTTTGTATTAACAGCCGTACCTGGATAAAAGAGACTTCAAAATACCGGCAGTTTTTTCACGCTTTGAGAGGATCCTCACATCTGTATTAATACCTTGCAAGCTGCCTTTCGGAGTGTGGCAGGGGGGGGATACAGTTCATCATAAGTTTTCTACCTTTCGGTAGGTCCATGTGCCCTAATATTCCCCACTAATCGCCATTTCCTTCACCTTCTGGTAACCCACTCCACCCTTTATGTCCTCTTTTGTCTTCCCCTCTGATTGTGTTCTTTCCTCGGTTACATTCTTTAGCAATAATCTATCAATCAATAATCCCTCAATATTTGGCGCATCCATTTTAATTAGCTCGATTAAAACCCTCTCTTCTCTAACTATCTCTAGTATCTGTGTGTTTGTTTTTCTAGCAACCCAACTGACCATTTCCATTCTACGCCATACCCACATCTCGAATATCTCTAATCTTTTAATACCCTCCTTTCATAAGGTCCACGTTTGACACCCATATAGCAAAACACTCCACACCAAGGATTTTACCAACCTTTTCCTGATTCCTTAATCGAGATCTCTAGCCATCTGTTCATTTCGTTTCACGAAAGCTTCCAAAACGATTTTCGGTGATAATAATGTCAAAATCTGGCGATGAGTGTCATAGAGTTTACTTGATATTACGGCTCTTACCCAAGTTCGTCTGTAGCATTCATTGGGAAGAAAATTATTTAGTGCACAATTAATATTTTAATTTATATAAAATAATTATTAGTTTTTCAAATTTGAAGCAGAGGTCTTGCTTTATTTAGTTTGACCAGTTGAACATTTGATAAACAAAAAAATTAATTATATCTAATTTTCGAGTACAGAATAACTCTTACTGGAGTATGATAAATTTAATTCTACCACGTTCCTGTAGAAAATGTTTCCCTCTACTATAGCCTATAGTCGAAATGTATTAAATTTTGCGTCAGATATAGTTAAGAAGGACTAAATTCCAAAATAGTATTAGCAGCATACTATTATGACATTATAAAAACATAGGCAATAACACAAAATGAAGATATAACAAAATCTGGTTTGGTTATTTGAAATGTTAAACAAATCCAGTACACGAGGAATATAAAATTGATTCGCATTTCCAGCAAGAGATAATAAAGATTCACTTTACGTCAATAAAAAGTAATGTGATCCCTGCCTGGTTACGCATATTTTATTGGTCTGACGTAAATGAATCCAGAATGATATTAAGAAAATTATCAATTTTAGTGTCACTGAACCCACACACCGAAGATGACGAAATTTTATTTCTTTTAAATCTGATTAGGCGGGATTTTTATTTATAACGCCAAAAGACATCATAGTAAACACATTTAGAGTAAGTTATCTTATCACGAGAACTTACGTACTATTTTATGCGTCTGTTTACTAAAGAATCGAAAAGATAAGTTAAAAGTAATGTCTTTTGAATTCAGATTCAAATAATTGTTACGCTAGTTATGCAACTGAGAAAATTAACTCTATAACCATTATTCAATGAGAAATATAACGTTTAATAAAAATGTTTCACTTTAAGTTTTAAATTCCACGTGTTTTCTAGATCCTGTGGTCGTACGTGGGGGAGTACAAAGAGCATAAAACAACTGATAAGCAATTAACAAAACCATAAAATATTTCAGTATCCACATTAATCTGTATGTAAGAGGCTTTGAAAGTAATCACTCGACAAGAATTGTGTTACATAAGTTCATACGCATTCGAACACTTAAAAAATGCGAAGCTGCAAAAATGTGAAGTTGAGAAAATCCTTGCCTTAAGCGCAGATGGAAGTTGTAGAAATACTTTCAAAATCCGATAATTTCGTGATTATTTTTGTTCGATTCGTCTTTTACTTTACTTTCAAAAATATAATGGACTACAAATTAATCAGGAAATATGTTCTGTAAAAGCTAAATTCCTAAAAGATGTTTAAGTATTAGGCAATGTAACTTGGAATAGAAAGGAAGGTAAAATCAATAGATGAAGCAGTCACTGTGTGGAACTCCATAACGTTAAGTAAGGAAAAGAACACTATGTCATAGTTCCATAGTTCCGGTCGCATAGAATATTATCTTGTGGAACTATGACATAGTGTTCTTTTCCTTACTTAACGTAAAGAAAGGAAGGTATTAATACACCCCTTGCCATACGCTTGCTTGCGAAAACATACAAATTTAAATCTATCCGTGGGGTTTCAAGACGACACCATATTTGGAAGTACCATGTAGGGTAGATTAGGTAAGATATTAATACACCCCCTGCGATACGCCACTGTATTTGCGGTTGATGGCCATTCATATTACGGTCCTCTAATAACTAATATTTAGGTATCAAGGCGAAATAGTATTGGGAAGTAGCTCAAAATATTATCCGAGTTTCCTGTACATATCTTATGGAGTAAAACGTGCCTTGGCATCGAACCAAGGATCAATTTACAAGTCCTTAAGCTTGAATATGAAGTATACCAATTAATCCTAACCATTTTCCGAATTTTAGCAATTCGGCTTCTCAGAAAGTGCCCCGAAAAAAGTTTTAAAAAGACGCCCAATGTAAAGCTTATGGGAGAAATTTGATGCGTCCTAGCATCGAACCTATAGCCGATAGGGCGAAAATCTTTACGACATGCGATAGAAATTTGTGTTTTCAAACGATATCATGAATTTCAACGTTCTATTTTTACGGGATATGCCCTAAAGGAATTTTTGAAAATCCGCTCAATGTATTCAAATATGAAAAGTAATTTGGGGTCTCCTATGGTCGAAGCCATGATATCCAGGATCGATGTCTCAATTATCCCTTAGTATCCTGATGTCAGGATCTTTACGCAAAGAAATCGTCGGGTCAGTGAGGCTTTTAGTTTAGCCTCAGAGTTTGTATCGTGTATATATCCGGAGAAGCGTCTATATATAATAGATAGATATACACATATATTTATGTTTATATAAAAGCGGAAAAAATGGGGTTAGATCACTGAAATAGAGGTAGGCTGGTCATGTTGCTAGAAGAAACGACAACCGTCGGAGGTCAGCAGCTCTCATGTGGGTCCCAATAGATATGAAGAGACCAAGAAGAAGACCAAAGGACCGATGGAACAGAGAAAGAATCAGGTATCGTACATATGGGTAACATGGCAACGAGAATGATGTGTCTATTTCTATGTTTGTCTATGTGAGTACCCTGCAAGCCGCCATTTGGCGTGTGGCAGGGGGTGCATGCACCATGACTCTATTTCCTTAATCGGTTATTTTCGCGTATCGTTCGCGGAAAAAATGAGTTCTGGAATCTATTGGTTCTGGCATCTATTTCTCTGATCTTTCTCGCATTATCGGAACGGCCTATGTTGCATGGTAAACGCATCATATCGGCTACATCATCTCTGAACGTGCTTTCTCTGAATGTATCCAGTAAATTGATCCTTTGTTGAAATCTTCTAACTTCCAAAGATCCCCATTTTGCGTCCTGAAGCGCCTTTCGCTGCACCTTTTCTAATTCTTTAATACAACACCTATCGGAAGGGTCCCATACACTACAGGCATACTCAAGATGAGGTCTAACTAACGCAAGATAATATCGTTCGCGAATATTTTCGTCGTCCCGACCGACTATTCTCTTTACGAGCAGAGTTTTTTAAGTACTCCATGTCTAGCTATTCGTGAGAGATACCCCACCGATTCTACTGTTAATAAGTCCATCCCACGGAGAATGTACGGATAATCTTTAATAATAGATTTTCTTTCGAAGAAGTTAATTACTGAACATTTGTCTACATTTAGCTCTAATTGCCAATCACCGCACCTTTTCGTAATGTTAACTAAATCATTCGACAGGGTTAGTCTATCCTCTTTACTCTCCATTTCCCTGTAAATGACCCTATCGTCCGCAAATACCCTAACTTTACTATCAATAAGATTGCTAAGGTTGTTAATGTATGCTAAATGTAGTAACAGTCCGATTACACTACCCTGCGGGACGCCCGAGGTTACCTTTACCACGTTAGAACTAATACCGTCCAGCACTATGCGTTGCTCTCTATCGGAGAGAAAGTCCTTTATCCAATTTATTACCTCTGCATTGATTCCTGCAACTTTTAATTTGTACAATAATTTATGATGAGGGACATTATCGAATGCTTTCCGAAAATCTAAAAATACCGCGTCGACTTGCGTTTTATTTACGATTGATAGATTTTAGGATATCGTGTACTAATAATGCCATTTGAGACTCACAAGATCAAGTCTTATGAAAACCATGTTGATTCCTTGATGGTGATATATAAAATGCAAGTAGAATGTTGATTATGTTAATATGTTTAATTGATTTGACGTGACTCGCAAAAATTAAATCTTCGATCGGAGTAATTAAAACGTTAATTTAAGAAATCATCAATTATTCTTACCCTTTCATGTTAACTTGAACGATGCTTACAATCTACTCGACAAACCGCCATTCTTGAGAAACGTTTGTATAGGAAAGAATGTGATCAAAGGAAATTTCACAAAAGGAATTACAGTTCTCTCCATCTCCTAAACTGATATATGCGGAAACGAATGCAAGCAACGGGCTTTAAACCAGGTATGGACGTTTTTAATTCTCAACGACGTCATTAGAAAGATAAGAATAGTTATATTTATTCCCGCAGTCCGCCTTTAAGCTGAATTCGTTGAGGAAGCAATCGGGTAATCCATTAACTCGAGGATTAGCCCACCTATTTAAGGTATGTAATGAAGTGATTGAGTAGAGATAAAATTTAATAAGTCAAGGTTAATTCTGCCACTGCGTTACGCCCACCAGAAGACGGCCTTCCGGCTTCACCCTGAATAATCCGTAGGAGTTGCGGGGATCACCTGCGATTCCATGAGAAATGCGTCATTTGGATTGAAGAGGAATTTCTCTGCGCTGACGCAATCTCGAACGAATCCAGCTCTTTCTTTAAATCGCAAACCCACACCCTAATTCCGCCCTTTTCTCTGAAATTATGACGCCACGGAGATGCTTCATCTCACAAGCGTTGTTGTCAGCGTTGCGTCACGCATTTCGAATCCTGCCTATATCCGTCGCAAACATCTCCGCATTTTCCGTTTTGTTTCCTCAGGTTGCGTTTATAGTCCAACAATCTTATCTCCGAGTCGAACGACTTTTCCGCGCTAAAGAACATTCGTTTGTTCTTTCGCATTTGTGAATGCACCTTGTTTGCGAACTTAAGAGCTTTGTTTATCTGTTCGAAAATAGGCCATGGAGATCCTCAGTTATGAACAAATGAAACAAAATGAGCGCCTCGATCAAGGTCTCATTGAGAGAGCTTATGCTACTACTGCATAGAGTGATCCCTTTAAACGGAAACCTATTCATTTCCAATCCTGACCGAACTCAATTACAAATGAATCTTTTCCATAATTTCGCCCTTTTAATGTTTAAAGTTAAAGTTGTCAAGAGTGACAATTAGTGAATAATTGCGCTAAAAGAGGAGCATTCTCTGTTACACCAAGCTATACATATTGCGCCAAAACTCCAACTACTCCTCCTGCCTTTCCATTCGTCATCATTTTGATCGCCTCCATTACCTCTTCTGGAAGTATAGAATTTATGCAACATATATATTTGAGGGTCAAAGGAAATACTGCCGACGAAATTTAATAAATTATTAACAAATGCTGTTATAGTTACATCTCTTAAACAAAGAATCGTATAACTATAACAATATTTGACAAACTATGCCATCCATAAGATTGTCAGAAATTAATATAACATAGTTTTACGTTAAGTGAAGTAGTGAGACGCGCTCAATTGTCACAGTGCTGAATTGGTCTAGAACTTTGTTAATACACATGTTGCTTAACATAAATAACGTTAATATACAATGTAGAATGTTAAAATTCTCTATGGTGTGATTTAAGGGTCTTTAAGTCCATGTAAAAAGAATTTATGTCACATACATCGAAGAGTTGACGTAAATACTGCCGACGACATTAAAACGAAATACTGCCGTCATTCGTGGTTAAACAAAGAAATAACTCACTATAACAGTATTATACATATTATGCTATCTGTCAGATGGTCAAAATGAATATAACATAGTTTTTAGGTTAAGTTTAGTTGCTAGACGCGCTCAGTTGTCGCGGAACCATATTTTAGACAGAAGATTTGGAAATTTAAACGCGACAACCCTACGAATAAGTCCCACGCGTCTTCCTCCGATATTACAATTTTCATTCGGTTAGTCGGAAATCAAACAAGTTGCACTTAAGAATTGTACATCAAATTCACATTGCTCCAGCTCATATTAAAAAGAGACCTCGTCGAATATCAGTGAAAATTAAGCTTTCCGGATATTTTTGCGTAATTCGTTCAAAAGACCTTTCGTTACATTTAAAAATGAAAAGCATTTACGTAAGCAAGCATGAAATAAATAATAAATTTAATTTTTATGCTTAACCCTTTAACTTATGAGAACTTAAAGTCCACCATTTTATATAATAGTTACGAGAGGGTCTTGTTTTGTGAATGTGAACTGAAAATGCCCTATTTTCGGCGTCGTAACGAAATTCGTAATACTTACAGTCAAATATTAAACCAACGGAAAGCATTCGGATAGTGAAACTTTTTATTCGTACACTTCGTATTATGAAGTTATAAGGAACAAAGTATCGCGTTGATGTTATGTTTATTTGCAGAGATATAAAATGCAAAACTTTTTCGCGCCACAATTTTTGGGCGGAGGTAACTTCACTTTAATTCCGATTTATCGGGCCTTATAATCCCGCGATGAAAAACCAGAATCAGGTTTTTAGAGGCATAGAAACATGCTCTTTCTTATAAAAGTAATTCGAAAAAGTTTCGAGAAGGTCTTTTTTCGTAAACGTTAGCTGAATATACCCTATTTTCGGCGTCGTAACGAAATTCGTAATATTTACAGTCAAATATTAAACCAACGGAAAGCATTCGGATAGTGAAACTTTTTATTCGTACACTTCGTATTATGAAGTTATAAGGAACAAAGTATCGCGTTGATGTTATGTTTATTTGCAGAGATATAAAATGCAAAACTTTTTCGCGCCACAATTTTTGGGCGGAGGTAACTTCACTTTAATTCCGATTTATCGGGCCTTATAATCCCGCGATGAAAAACCAGAATCAGGTTTTTAGAGACATAAAAACATGCACTTTCTTATAAAAATAATTCAAAAAAGTTTCGAGAAGGTCTTTTTTGTAAATGTGAGCTGAATATACCCAATTTTCGGCGTCGTAACGAAAATCACAATATTTGCACTCAATTTTTAAACTAACGGACGACATTAATAAAATGAAACTTTTTATTCCAACACTTGGTATACAGTAGTTATAAGGCACAAAGTTTCGTGTTTATTGTATGTTTATTTCAAAAGATATAAAATGCCAAACTTAAAATTTTTTTCGAGCCATAATTTTTTGGGCCGATTTTGCTTCAAATTTTCTTCGCAGATTTCGCTCATAAAACATTTGTTATTATTTTGCGTAATAGAGCAACATAGGTTGTATAAGAATACCAAGTTTTGTTTTGCTATATGGAATACTGCGTGAGATAACATGTCTCAAACTTGCTAAAAATCAATGTCTAACTGTAGAAGGCTGCGGTAGGGAGTCAAACAAATGACTATATCTCAGCAAATATTTCATCGATGGATGTAAAACGTGGAAAATGTACATACAGGATATGAAGTTATGTTCACACAAAATTTCATTGAAATCGATGATGGTCAAGCGGGACATTTCTCTAAAATTGGTCCACTTGACATGGGATGCCCCTGATCACAAATTATTTATCCTTCCGACCACTTAAGGGTTACAATTTTTCGAATCATCTTCGAATGAAATAAAAATGTTTCCTTAAGTTTTACGTAATTCGATCGGATTGTTATATCTTGGTCGTAGTAAATTAATAACATTCATTCCTCATTCCAACATGTAGTGTAGGAAATCAGGTCACTGCTCTCAGTTTTCATTTCATAGTATTTCTATAAAATTTACGAGAAAAAATACAAAACCCTGAGAAAATGGAATATTTTTAGAGATTAAATTTCTACAGTCATTGCTGATGCGTCAACAACTGTGAGGCGCATGATACCATGAACCATTGTGATACCATAAACGCAGTTACTAAAGAGACTAAATTTCTTGTGACATCTGACGAGAAAAGTAAATGGATGTTGAATAAACCGATATCTTTCAAGTGCTGTGATAAGATAAGACGCTCCGTGTCTTTTAAAGGTGACTTAGAAAACTATTTATTTTTGTCGTAGAATTTCCCACATGCTTGTCATTCTTCGAAGTCATCTCAATCTTTGATATGTGGAATGAATGAATCTGATAATGAAGGGGAAATGTTGAAGACTAAAACTGGAAATGCAAAAAGTGTGGCAATTCGTATTACAGAAATATATCTATAACTAGGATCGATCTATAAATGGCGTTCGATTGTGTCCTCCAGTCAAGTTAAACGCGTTAATTATTATCACTTACTTGCTAAACATTTTGTTTAAAATGGATTTAGTAGCATATAGAAGTTAAAGATCAAAGATAATATCTGCTATAAAGTTTATTTGTTTAGATATTATGCTCAATGGTATAGTGAGTGTCAAATTTTAGTGAAATCAAATCCTTTTTCAATATCATCCATTATTACAATCCTAATTTTGTTAAAAAGTGACGCGTCAAATTTTGAACTTCGATAATTTAATTAAAATATTTTACATATAAACGGGTGTTCTAGCGCAAGATGGTGCGGGCCCAGGAAAAATCCCTAGGGGGGGGGGGGGGAATATTTTAGTTGAAATGATTAAAGCAGCGAAAAACAAAAGAACTGCGCAACTTTTAAAAACACGATGCCAATTCAGTGGAACTTCTATGGATGCTACTTTCGCCATAAAGCTATAGATAATTAAAATAGACAAATGTCAGATAATCGAATTTACAATTGGATGAGGGTTTCGATGAATATTGAGCTGAGGAAGTCTCAATAAAATTTCTACTTAAATATATACAAATCACTGGCGTGGGCGCGGGTGTATTTAAGATTTATCTTCGATTTATTTTAATTTAGTTATAAATGGAGAAATATTTAATTCCCCATTAAAACTTTAAATTTTTCTATTTTCCAGTTTTAGGACATGATAGTAAAATTAAACGTTATGTAACTGTTGAAAGAGAATCGAGCAGAAAGCCAGATGTAGGAGTAAGTTATTACATAAACATTCTACTCGTAGTTAATTTAACCTGAAATGTTCACAATTTGCTAGAATACTCAAGGTCCATGTATAATTCAGAATATAACCCCCATCAATGGTCAGAATCATGTTTTAATTGTAATATTCTTTGAATAATTACATATACAGGTATTATATAAGTACGGATATTTTGAAATTTTATCTTCGATAAATGAAACAGCGGCCTCAGTTTAATATATTCGATTCCATTCCCTAATCTGCCGTTGGGAGTGAGCTTTGGAAATCTCAATATTCCTTATCTATTTGTATACATCTTAAGAAAGCGAAAAATACATTTATGATCTCCATAACATATTTTTATTTTGACGATCGGTTTATTGGTTTATTGGTTCTTTCAAGAACATACATTTTATTAAAATATTTCTCAAATTATAATTTTAATCAGTACTAACTACTACTAACTCACTCATACTACCCACATACTCTTAGAAAAGTGATTTATATTATTATCTGTTCATATATATTAGTTCTATAATCGATAGTGGTTTCACAAAATATTATTTCTTGTAGATTATGTTCTGGAGGTATGTATTTCCAAGTATGGATACTGGTGTTCAGGTCCGGAGTCTAGATGGTAAAATGCAAAATATTCAAACTAAAATCACTGTGATAGCTCGGGTAGCGAATAGCCCTGCCTACAAATTTCTCTTCTTACGAATACGGATCTTGGTAACGAATATCCGGTGGATGCTCGCATTGTAGGCGTGGGACATTTTTCGAAAATTTCAAAGCAAAATGGTTATTACCCAGTGTTGCTGACTGAAACCAGTGGTAGTTTCTTCAGTTTCGGATTAGGTTTCGGCAACAAATGGGAAATTGCATTTGGTTAGCTGATGTGATCATGGTGCAGATTGCAAAGTTTTGTTTGCTGAGGGACCTTTGTGCCTTCTTTATCGTGGGCTCACAGCTTTTCTCTTCTTCCATTGCCAAGATGGAAATGATACTCGAATTTCATTTACTCTGTTGAACTGAGGCTTCAAACATCTTACACGCCTTCCGTTTTGTTGCTTACCGCGTCTTGGTAAATCGGAAAATTGTGTGTTCTCGAAACGCGAAGTTAGAAATATAAGATCTTGACGTTATGCAAAATTTGACGAGCGATGACGTCCATGAAAGTCTCTGGAATCCGCGAGTAAAGAGAGCGACTTCCGCTGATGTCGCAATCGTAAAGCGGCCGTCTTTTGGTACGATTCCGACATCGCCAGTAAAGAAGCGCACCGCTGCATACGTTAACAGAATCATCCGAAGGCGCCTCAGCGGCACTGAACAGAGTGGTCTCGGGGTCATGTCGCGAAATGTAATTAGGTGAAAGCGTAACCCTGAAAAGTGACACGGTTGATTTTATCGGTCGCCATAGTGAAAGCACTGAAGTGACGTCAATTAGTTGAAAGTGGATGAGGAGGTATTCCTCTGTTCTTTTCGCCGTCCATTGATCGAACGCTCATTTCACAATATATCAACCCGGAAGCGTCGGCTTTCTACGCTCACGGAGAAAGGACAGATCATCGAGGCTACTGAAAAAGAGCATCATTTATTTACATTGGAGCATGGGTATAGCTTTGGAAATGGCTACCGTCAATTCTCCGAAGAATGAGGGGATGGAACGAGCAGTTAATAATGAACAATGTAATTAATTAACTATCTAAATAAAAATACGTATAAATTATTCTTTGTGTGCATGTGGTGTTGAACGAAAACCAATGATACCTAAAATGCTTAACCAACTCCTAGACGTAGTTAGAGTTTCGAAGTGACAGTAAAACAGATAAGAAGATTACGATCTGACGGACATGATAGCGATGATGTCTTCTTTCAACAAATGTGTCAATTATTAGAAGAATGGAGTTGTTAAGTAGGTTGATTTGGAGTATCATTGAAGAACAGCGGAATTCCATAGAAATTTTCAGATAAACTTTCCCGTGCAAACATGCATGACATAAGGAAACCTATTTCCAGTAATAGAGAGAATCATTTACAGTGAAAGACGGTTGGCTCCTTAATCGAAAACTATGTTAAAAAACATCTTTATTTATACTTATAGGGAAACTCTCCGTCATCGAGATTTGTTTGAAATTTTACTATCAAATCAAATACTTCCTCATTTCCATCAATGAACAGTAGGAAAAATGTATTGAAAACGAAAATGAATGTAAGACGAAGAAAAACATGCAACCACAGGGTAATCTCCCCAGGAGTTAAGCTGGAACTGTGTTGTGTTGCAGAGCTGCCTATACTGAGATTACAGATTTTCACTAATTTATTGCAGAGAATCAAAAGCCCATTCACAAGAACACCGTCATACTATTTCATCGTTTCATTTCCTTCAATACTACTAAAATTTTCATCAAAATCCCGGACTAAATTCAAATCTCTCCTTTTTAGAAGTGTTTGTACAGCGGAAAATTGCATTTTTGATTCATACAAATTAACCAGTTTATAGTTTAAAGAATAGGGAAAGAGAACACTTCAACCGTTACCACAAATTTTCTTTTTTTCTTTTCCTCTATAATAGAGAACTACTACAAATTCGAGGCCGAAAAAGTAGGTTCAGTTTATGGTTTTTGTTTTATTTCGAAATTTTACCTAATTGATTCATTATAATTAGATTCTATGTACCTGATGGATTAAAATAATAATTTAACATTTAAAAAAACTAAACACTAAGAATTGCGGTCCCTCCCTTTGATGATTATGGTGGGAGTACCTTGCTTAGATAGGCCGTTGCCTCTTTCAAGCATGGATATTTGTTAATCTGTTCTTAACATATATAACACATGTAAAATAATTACTCATAATTGGAATTTTGTACGCCTAAAGCTGTTCTATTTTAACGAAAGAGTCTTATTTTCGAATTACTGAAAGGATATTAACAAAAAAATCTATTAGTTCTTTCTACGTACGTTTAATATTGTGCGATAATTGATGCGAGATCTGCGAAATCTGAAGCATTTATTGTTATCTTTGGCCTGCCGCTGTTGTCACTGGACAAACACATACTCTGTTAAAAAATGCTCCGCCTAGGGAAGATTGCTATACCATAGAATCATACTTCTAGTTAAATCCAGTTTGACTTTTTCCTGCTTCATCAACTACTGACTTTCTAATGAAAGTCCACTACGCAAACGAAATAATTCACTAGCATTTGCGCTTTGGTTTCATTTGCAGTAAATACTTTTTGCTTTGATCTTATGAAATCTCGAATGGACTCCAGAAATTGTTTCTGATGGATAATGAGAAATTTTTCAGCAATGCCTGCATACATTATTTGATAAATTATTATAAACTTAAATCAATGTCCGATCCGATAAGATTCATTAGTCTCCAGAATGGATGCACCACCCAGTCTACCTCAAAGTTTTGCATTCCATTCAATGGAAGACCTGTTTCCGATCTCCGCCAACATCCGACTTTTTTACCTCCGGTTTCTCTTCAAAGGGAATAAAATTAATAAATCATACTATTAATTATCATTACTATAAATTTATTTATTCGATGGCATACATATATAGTAAGTACAGGGCAAGTCATTGTCATAGAAAGTTACAGTTATATTGTAACCAGTAATTACAAATCAAATACTTTTAATTACAACAATTACTTCTCCTGATCTTGAAGACATACTAGTTCGAGTATCCTTGGCAGTAGCGGAAAGCGCATTTTCTTTCCTGAAAGTAATATTTGAAAAGTCTATGACCGAAGGCAAGGTCCTGAAGAAATGGAAAATCGTAAAATTTACTCCGCTATTGAAAACCAGCTTAAAGGAGGATCCAGACAAGTGTAAGCCTATCTCATTACTGTCATTGAGCGGTAAAATAATGGAACATATAATAGTTAGCACCTTAATGGGCTTTCTCGACCAAATTTATAGCGAGAAATCAACACGGTTTTCGTAATTCGCGAGCTGGCGTTGTTAGCTCACGATGTCTTGAAATCTGCCGAAAATAAAAGACAAGTCGACGCGATATTTCTTGATTTTCGGAAAGCATTTGATAAGGTCCCACATAATAAATTATCGTATAAATTGAAAGCTGCGGGTATTAATGGAGTAGTAATCAACTGAATTAAGGACTTTCTCGCCAACAGAAAACAACGAGTAGTACTGGTTGGTATTAAATCATAGAAAATAGAGCTGTTGTAATGCGTCCTTTTTGTTATTAAGCCCATTCTAATACCGAGAGAAAAATAAGAGAAATTGATGCAAGAACTAGCCGTTTCAAAGTTCATTTTCTCCGCGAACGATATGTGAAAATAATCGATTAGGGTACATAGGATGTAGATGCAGAACATTTTACATTTTATAACCATTATACAATACTCAGCATAACTTATGTACACTACAACTATTTTTTTGTAAAAAAGCAGTTACTTTATCTGATTCGACCTTTATTTGAGACTCCTCAATCTCCAGATTTTTATTTTGTACTAAAATAGCAGTATCGTCATCAACTTGAAATGCCTAAGCATTCATTCAATATTAACATTCTCTTAGCAACATTTTGCACGATTTCGGATTTATGATACGCAAAAATAAAAACTTTCCCTGTTGATACTAAATAGTTATTTACTTAACCCTTAAATATTACATATGGACTCGTGACTGGTTGTCTCAGATCGTATGGATCCGAAACTTAAAATTACTTTTTAGACGTGGTTAACCAAATGAGCATGTAAATTTTGTTCAACTCAAATGAATTATGCAATATAAAAAATGACGAGTTTTACAGAAAAATTTGTTTCAAAGCAAGTAATTATATAGGAGGATATTGGAATAGATAAAAAGACTACGTTGATTTCTTGCTTCCGTACTAATCCTCTATTAATAAAAACTTACAGTATTTCATACGGGCCATAGAGACCCTGTACTGCAACATAAGGGTTTATAGTGAGCTTGTGAAAAGAAAAAGTTATATGCAAAATTTGAACATCAGAAAATGAAAACTGCACGGCAATTACCTCTTATTATATATCTGCCATCGCAAGGTATTGTCTGTATTAGCATGGAACTGGTTGTGAGTTTCTAAAGAACGCACTAATATCAAAGATTAATTGGAAGTAAATTTCTTTAAAATTGGCGATTCCGATCCATAGAGCTATTTTATAATTAATATTTGTAATAATAATTCAGTTATAATTTTAGTACCGTGTATCGTGAGTTTGGATATGAGGTACGAAAGTGTGACCTCACACAGTAGTTAATAACGTGCGAGTGCGATAAAAAATTATCAATTATTATTAATTATATGTAAGAATATATTATAATTATTATTGTAAGACGGTTGCTGTTTGCTCATCGCTATAAAGAAACATTTGGAATGACTGAGAATTGCAACGTGAGTTCTCAGAACCTCACGTATGTACCATGAATAGGAGAAAAGTTGCGCAGTCTAGAGAAAAATCACGGACCAAACACGCGCGGTCATGACTGTAACACCAAACCGGGAATAACCAATAGAATGAGTTCGCTTTTGAATATTTCCATCGCTGCATGCTTTTCAAAGATTATAATTTGTTTCAAATTTTTTGGTCACTTGTGAACGCAAATGTAAGTTCAATATTTTGATTTATTTTCCGGTGCTCTCACAAACATCCACTATTGAACAATCACTGGAGAGGCGTGAACAGTGACAATAAGATGAGCACACACAACCATTCCTTAGTCAGAAAAATCCGATTAGTTGGGACTCGAACGCGGGACCTTGGAGTTGGAGTGTGCTAACCATTCCACCATGTATAATTCTTTCATCATCGATGAATTTCCGCGCACCTCATGGGATTATTATGAAACACAGAGTTAACATTCTCGATGACTGTACATATCATTAGATTTGATGAAATGAGTGTGCAGAGATATCGATGGCTAAGCAACTGCCTCAGTAGATGGAGGGGCTATTATGCCATTTCTTCAGCTCATTGTGAAATTTGATAATCATGTGTCATTTAAACTTCTTGTCTCCAAGCAATGTAGTTTGGCTCTAACTGTAGGAATTAGAAAAAGGTGTCATATACAATATCGCAAGTGGTACCCAATTTTTTTGTTCATCCTTATTGTCAGTGTATCCAAAAAGGGACAGGCCTGATTGATATTCAGACAAGCAGTATGCTGATGATGGCCTCAAAGTAAAAGATTTAGTAATGCTTCTGGGATTACGTTACATCAGTTGGATTTTCTGAACAAAATGGCCTTTTTAAATGGAAAATATTATTTTCCTGTAAAAAAAAACCTTTGACCTTTAAATCCGAAGTATGACATTATAGTGGCTAAATGCTTTAAGTAAGATTGTCGAAAGATCATTGCGAGTTAATTGGGTGTGTCCGTGGCGATGAGCCGGACTCTGCCGCGCTGCCGAAAAATCCTTCCTCGGGGAATTAATTCCTTTTTAATTGTTCAGCAACGGCGAATCAAAGCAGTATCTTCAGATTTTACATCTAAAACATCAAGCGACGTATTTGTATAAGGGACCTGGCACCTTGGTGCCTTTTTTACCGATTTTTTATTAACTCAAAGTGTCCATAGCCACCGTTATGTTACGGAAAATATTTGAAGACTCGAAAATGAGCGCAAAAACTATGACGAATTTGATGAAACTCTTGACTTTTGCAATTGCTGTCTTCAACAGCTTCCATATTGCATAAAATTAGAATATTTCCACAAAAAATCGGTAAATACTCTTTCCTATTACACTTTGTCAAGTTTGTCACCCTGTATCCTTTCTACGCGTGTAAGTATCGAAATATGACTCACAGCATCGTACGAACTAGCACTTTTACAATTTCTATCCAAATTTTCTAAGTCCACAAAAAATGATATATTTTTGGTATCTTGGTAGCTTTTTTTCGCTTCTATTTCTCCGTGCAGCGCGAGAGCGGCCAATGCAAATGGGTAAATCGGCAGTCATTCTCGATTCGATGCGTGTTTCATAAGAAGCGTTTCGCTGCCTTTTACCCGCCTTCTCTCACCGCCTTTCACTCTTGCCCACCCTTCCGTCATTCACTCACCACCAGATTCATACATCACATATTCATAAAGAGAATGTACTTGAACGCATGTACGATGAGCTATTTTTATCGCGGAGAAGGTAAAAAATAACAGACTAGCAAGAATGGAAAGATTTAATTTTAACGTATTATTATATTTTATTAAATTTAACGTTCATTTATTATTTTATTTACTTATTGTATAAGCATAAGTGTCGCCGGAAATTCGTAGCAAACAATTAAAGCTAATCAGTGGTGAAAAATAAAAATTTAAAAAAAGTGATAAGCAATGTAACTAGGATTATATGCGATCCTGACGTATGGCAGCAAAGTAGATGAGAAAATCTACTTGGCATCAAATTGGGAGTATTAATTTTAGACTTTTTGTGAATGCATTTTGATGACTACATTAAGTATTTAAAATAGTACCAGCTGTGTTAGGGGAGTAAATAATATGAAAAGCAATATACTGTATTGTTTTCGCTTGAATTAAATTATGGCAAAACCATAACTGCTCAGGCAGAAATTTGTATTATTTTTGATTATTTTTTGTAAACTATTCTCGGAAAGCAATTTTGTGTTAAAATTTTCATTTATGCTAGACTTAGATAGTTCATTAGATAGATGTCAGCTCTGATCTCTTTCGGTGTTAAGCCTTTTAAATATAAGTATTTCATCACTGCTCGAAAAACACTTTTTCCATTTTCCTAAATAAACAAAAGTAGCTAAGGCAGCAGACAAAGGTGATAGGAAAGACAAAGACCTCTTAGATTTCAGGAAAACTTTTACAATGTGTAACATTAAACTTACTCAAAAGCTAACTAAACTAACAAAAGCCTACCGACGAGAAAGTGGTCGGATGAATAAAATCTTTTCTCGTAAACAGATCTCAAAGATAAAATCGATATGCTCAAGCGTTACTTGGTGGAAAGCCATACTAAATGAAATTGAAATACTTTGTAATTTCATTTAGATCTCAAAGAGTTGCGTTTAAGGGAATTTTATCCGATGAGGTATATATCACATCAGGAGTGCCGCAAGGAAGTGTTTTCGGGCCGATCTAGTTTCTGATATATGTAAATGACCTAGTAGATAATTCAATAATAACAGTAGGGCCACAAATGGATATTATATTAGCAATATTAAAAACTCCTAAAACCATCAAAAGGGACGTTATTATTGAGTTATTATTGTCTCTCTTTTATTGGTTTTAGGAGTTTTAATATTACAACTAGAAGATAATGTAAGGAGCAAAGTTAGATTATTTGCCGATAACACTCTTATACACAGAGAGATAACGTCCGGAGATAGATAGATAGATAGATATAAACGTTATATCAAGTTGGTAGAAAGATTGGCAGCTTGATTTGCATGTTAAGAAGTGCGTTGCTGTGTCTTTTACCCATTCCACCAGCGTTATTAGTGTACACTATCATATTTCAGGATATCCGCTAGAGTTCGTGCGTCACAATAAGTAAGTACCCAGGAGTTACACTCAGCAGCAGTTTATCGTTAAAAGAACATATTCGTGATATTATATGAAAGGCAAATAAAATGTATGAAGTAGGGTTAGTTTCAGACTTACGTTCCAACGTAGAGCAGCCCGTTTCGTCAGTGGAGACTTCAGGTTCGACAGAAGCGTTGCGGCTATGATAAAATCCTTTTATCTCTGAGTTGAAAAGTAGAACCCGCTCCAGGAGAAATAAAAGATATTTTCATTCCGGTAAACAACGAGGGCTATCTTCGATAGGTGACGACCAAAAGTTACAAGGAAATAATAGCTAAAGGATAATTACTTCTGGTCGTTCTTTCCGCAGAGAATTAGAGATGCGAACACGATGGAATAGGTAATGTCTTTAGTGTTGATACACCCCCTGCCAAGCGCCACTGGTGGCTTGTGGGGTATGAATTTAAATCTAAATCTAAAACTTAGACAATATTTAAAGAATGTTAACGAAAAACTTAACGAAATAGGAGTTTGAGAAAAGCCGTTGTTTGGAAACTAAGTAAGGAAGTTCCAACCATCGTGGGTTATGGCTCTCTGTGGTCGCTCTTTGCAAGTATTGTCCTAGAAACGTATTACGGCAATCACATTGCCATCTTCGGGAGCGAAGATTACTGCATCTTTTCAGAAGTGAATGCTTTGCTTATTGCGGAGTGTAATTAGCACATATCAAACTTTTCATAATTCAGAAGCATAAGACGAGGTGTTCTGAACATTCGTAATGGAAAGGGAATATTTGAATGGAAAATTTTTCAGAATTCTATTTATAAAAAGATTGTTTTTGGAAAATGATTGTCACTATCAGGGAAACAACAACTATATTATTAGTGTTAAATAATAGCAGTGAAACACTGCAAGCCCTGTATATTAAGCTTTCTATGGAAGATGGGACTCTTTAGTCCCAATTTCTCCCAGTAAAAAGACACTTGTATTGTATTATATTTTCTTGTATTGTATTGCATTGTATATTACCACTATCATGTGCATTAGCGAAATGCTGAAAATCTTTTAACCAGTGCCCCAAATTTCCCTGATCCTTTTCCTAACTTCCCTTTAGACACACATAATTGGTCTTATTATTGCTTTTCTAGACTATTTCTTGCTAGTGGCATTTATATAAATCACCTTTTCCACTTGCGTAACTTTCCGTCGGGGAATATGACAAACAACTTTATACTAATTATGTACTTGGTTTCGAATATTCATGAAAAAACTTGATGAGGTTGCTGCGATATTGCACATTCATGACCTGCTATACTTTTAAATCGGCAAGTCACGACTAGGGATGGCGAGATGAAATGTAATGGCTCATGGGTGAATGGTAAAATCAATTGCATCGTCATTAACCTCAAAGCCAATGCATTGGAGAAACAAACTTCGTAATGTATAATCGAGACAAGAGTTGTCTGGTGCAGGAAAAAGAGTAATTGTGATAGTAAATGGCTGAGGTTTTAGTACATCTGCATTATTAGAGGATAATTTACTTTTTAAAGTAGTAAAAAATAAATGGAAAGGGGAATGGGACTTAAGAAAGGATATTGGGAATTAACGACGAAGGTAAACTAATTAATTACAAAGTACAAATAGAAAATAATCATCTAGAGAAAAGGGGTGGATACGTAATAACTTGGTTAAGTTAATTCTAATTAATAAACAACCATCAGCTCTCAACAGAGAATCGAAAATGAGGAAGGGAAATTGGTGAATATATCAGAAGTGAAAGTGAGATAAAAGCCGTGAATGTTAAGAAGCCATTTAATTTGATGGGTATTAAGAACAAAAAATTGAGATATTATCTTTCAAGGAGACTAGGAAATATGGCAACATTGCAAATTAATGCATTTCATGATGAGGGCGAGTCTGGTTGACGTATAGAAAAGAGAGATGCACTTGAAAAACAACGGCAAATGGATGGCATTGATATGTTGGATGTCTGCCCTCTTCCCGCGCCGTACACACTCGAGAGCCCCACGAGCTCCCATGCGAATCATTTTATGTCCACTGACTTGCCATAATTTTCCTTTCTTCTCAAATCGTAAACTATTTTGTACGTTTATTTCTTTTTGGTCGACGTGAGGGCACGCTGGTTTTCCCGGGGGCCCCTAAATGCTTTTAAGACGGATCTGCCCTCGTCGACGCATTCTTAAAATCAACATTTTACGGAGAGTTACGCGGTATCATTTTATCTTTCCCGTGTTTCATTATAATGTAATTTTGTTGTCATTAAAATTAGAGAAGAACGGCATTACCTTATCTTCCAGTACAATATTTGAAATTAAGTTGTTCTGTTAGATTTAAATCTTCGCAGAGTAATACAATTTTCCTGGCCGTAAATGGCCGATAGCGCGAATCTTGTTTCCTCCGAAAGTGGGCCAATCACTAAAGAAGAATGACGTTTCCACGGACGCAAAAACTGTGGAGTTGTCCTTTTCAAGATTCAGACGCAAGAGATTTCGCTTCCATGCTCATTTTCTATTCCTTCGAACTCCGACGCGGGTCACTTGGATTTCGAACGTTGCAAAACAAGCAGAAAAATAGAGAGAAACGGCAAATGTCACAGTCAGTCCTACTTCTTTCCAATCTGAGAAACGCCCTCTACGTACACGTACTCCGATTAAATCAGAGCACTCGTGAAGAAATTTATGGGCCCGTTCAATTATACTTTCAACGAAAACACATTCTTCTCCAATATATATATATATATATATACCGACTCGTTGGATAAAATGCAGCCTCCGTTCGATCGTTTTAATTATGCGCATCCGATGTTCACTTTGACCAAATGCAGAAATAAAACAGAAGTCTTCTAAGTCTTTTGAAAGTAAAACATTCGTGCCTTATTAGGTCGAATGAAAAGTCAGAAATTGTCCAACACTTGTCAACGTCAGAATTATCGTTTTGCGGTCATTCCGAAGCCTATAGAAGAGCTTTCATCGTATAAGTACTCTGGTGCCATTCTATGCCCTTGTTTGGGGTTCTGCAAAACGCTTGAAAGGATCGTCCGTCCGAAATAAGACCGATTTCCTTGCGACTGTTCCTTTAAGAGGGTTTTCCATCTCTGTTTACGCTCCTCCAAGACGCCGTAAAAGGAAGAGACGACGACCGACTCTGTTTTCGTACTCTCTTCACTTTCAATTCCCTATCTGTAATTCTCAAGTCGCCACGCGCTCTAATGACGTATCATAGAAAGTGGCCGCATGTTGACATTTATTCTGTATTTTCGGACATTAAACGAAAAAGCTGCAGTCATCTATATACTTGAACAACTTGATCTTAAGGTAATGATATTGTCCGTCGAACGTCATGAAGACAAGAACGTCATGAAGACAATTGTACATCTTATGGCCCCGTGAATATCTTTTTGGGAAACGGCGCGCGCTCTTGAAACTTTTGCAAAGAAAAAGAAAGTTGGCCAAAACTGACTTTAAAAACTTTCTGACTCCTGAAATATGTATTCTAGACAGCATGGTACAATGTAATTCAGGTCAAATATTATCACAATCGAAGAAAAATGAAAAAAGTGATAGAAATAGTTCAAGAGAATTGAGAATTAGTTGCCGTTTTATTTGAATCGATGTATTTATGTCTACCTTTCATGTAACACGGTTTTTCTTGGTATCAAAATCAGCCCCATTTCATCTACTTTCCACCAATACCATTATTTTTCCTGTTAAAAATTTTGGAGACAGAAGTCTTGCAGAAATCTATGGGAATGTTTAGTTTTCTGTTAATGCATTGAGAAATGTTGTCGTCAGCTACTCTTCGATTTATTTCCGCAGGAAAAAGAACTTAAGACGAGAAAGTTTCTGAGAAAATAAGTGAGCTAATTTCTTTCTAAAGACCTCTTTTTCCATTCAAAAGTTATAACAGCGTGCGCCGTTTCCCCGCAAGAAATACAGGGGACCATTCGATTTACATTGTGTATTCATAACGTTGAGCGGGGTTTAGAATCAGTCGAATACTATTTTGGGACACAAGAGGAACGGTGAGAAATTGATTCGCTAAACTTCGATGAAATAAAATGTTGATATATGTCTCTTGAGCCTTATATTACAGAAATTATAGATATATCGGAAGTAGCGCTTTCCAGTGCTTCTGGCCATTAATTGTACTCACATCCGTAATATATGTGGTCGAGCGCTTAAGAAACTCGGATTCGTGAAGAGAATTCTCGGTAGAAGCAAAGATAGAGTCCGTGAGCAATGTGACGTTGCGTTGGTCAGGACTCACCTGGAATATGCGTGTAGTGTATGGGACCCTGCAGAAAAATGTTGTATTCGGGAATTAGAAAAAGTAAAGCGAAACGCGATACGTTACGTAAAGAGTTGTTACGACAAGTCAGTGAGTGTTACGCAAATGTTTCAGGACGCGGGATGAAAAATTCATTTTTTCCGCGAACGATACGCGAAAGCAATCGTTTAGTGAAGTAGAGGTGCTTGGACTCCCTGCCACACGCCGAAAGGCAGCTTGCTGGGTACCTATGTAGATGTAGAATAATGGCTTTCGAAGGAAACAAATGTTATGTTATATTGCCTTTCAGCGAAAATATACCTCTTTTTGGAACGTCGTCTTTAACAACTCGTATTTTTCAAATATTAAAAAAGAAATCGGTTTTGACTGAGGCGGTGGTTAAAAAAAAACTGTGGAAAATGCGAATCACTATCGACGACGAATAAATTCACTTCCTGCTGGAAGACTTATGTTCATGGCTCCTGATTAGGGGTCTTATCCATGGTTTTATATTAATCACTTTAAGTTCACTTTCTTTTTGCTGAAGATCACGGGTTAGGGGAGAGAGTCTGGCTCGGATTAAGGTTGCGAATCACTATCCTTTGAGTTGTTTCCTCGTGCCCGGTCGCCTACATGCGGAATTCCACGATAAGATGTAGAAATTGCTAATCATAGTTTACATATGAAGATTTTCATTTCAGTGAAAAAATAAAATTTTCATCGTCAATCCTCCGAGAAATGTAAATCAGAAAAAGTAATGAAAAACATGGTTTACACGAGGGAAATATTTAAACAACACTTCACAATTGTTTCTTGCTTTTTCATCCCTTCATTGCAAATTATTTTACATTTACATTTACATAAATACCCCGCAAACCGCCGTATAGCGTATGGCAGGGGATGTTAATACACCAAATTCCCTAATTATTCATCCTATTTTCGCGTCTAATACTATCTGGAAAAAGGGACCAATAATAACTATCCGTTCGTTCAATAATCTCACGAAATTTTTTCGACGTCCAGTCTCGAAAATTGCGTTGTTCTTCGTACTCAACACTGTTATTCGGGAAGGACTTCATACGCCAACTATTTTAATGCCAGTCAGACTTTAACTCCACGACTGAAAAATCTTAGGTAATTGTTCACTTCACGAATGGTTCCTTGTTTGATCGTGAGACTGGGCAATCGCATTCCGTGAATCAGCCGTTTGCACGGATAATGATTCACGAAGTTCATAAACGATACCCGCGTAAACACGCTATTGCGTACTCTCTTTGTCTCAGATATTATTCAGTTGGTTTACGGAATAAAATGTCGGCGAGTCATAGACGTTGGTCGTGAATAACTATTATTTCTATAAAAAGTGTCTGTTTACCTGAGGAAAGTTTTTGACCGAAAACAATTTAAAAGTACCATCCTTAATATGGATGGAAAATATCATTAATTTAGGACAATTGCATTTCCACTTCAGGATTAGAATGAAGTACGGCATTTCCCGGCTCATAAGACTAGGCCTAGAAGACGCACCGAGGTGTTATAAGCTGCTTATAAGTGAAACAAAGGAACGAAATTCCTAAAAGAGAATTTACTGAAGAATGAAAGAAAAGCGTAACATCGATAGAAAGGTTTCCTCGATGATTGGTAGATAAAACCCAATAGTCAAATCGCAATATCGTTTACAATTACTAGTGTATGGCTTTTCCTGACGTCAGAAAAAAATGCTCATCCTCGGCCCATTTGACGCAGAGGCCGATTTTAGATTGCATTTTCGCGGGTCTTATGGGCTGGGAAATAAAGTATACATTTTCGCAATGCTACATAATAATTTGACGTGGGCTAAAGATACTGTATTTTTTAATCGTTGGTTTCCTATGGATAGAAGTATTAAAAGAAGGTGGAAAGTTTGGCGGATCTTCGCTTTTTCTATGTACTATAAATACACACCAACATACTTATATATTATATCGCATGTAATTGGGGTTTTTCCTGTTTGCGGTAAATAAAATATTTATATTATTATTATACGTCCAAGAGAGAACTCCGCGTCTCATCTCACCCAAAACCTCTATAGATAGATCATTCACATAAGCTACCTTACGGAGGAGCAGAGAGAGTTTCTCTATAAATAGAGCGATTAATTTCCAAAGGAAATAAATTAGGATTCCGTTAGTTAATAATATATTTTAGACAAAAATGGCTCCCATCAAGAGGATAACATCGAGAATATCAACGTCACACGATGTTTTTTGGCATAACATTGGCATGCTAGCCTTTCATTTAATCAAAAATGGCACTCTGTTAGAGAAGCTTTGCCATCTCTACCCTAAGCAAATTGCTTTTTTCGCAAAATTACTACCTAAGAGGAGGTCGATCGTCCCTTTTATGGATTAGAAACTCTCGGAGTAACGTGAAAATATTTCATGAATGAGAGCGCAAATGGTTAATTAATTTCAGTTAAAACAAGAAGCCATGTTAGCGCAACAGCCAGAATGTCTGTCAAAATATTTCGCAAGATCTGAGGTTGGAATTCAACAGTTAAGCTCTCCTGTTAACTTGTGACGCAGGCTAGACCTCAAATCTGTCATACGATAGCTAAACTCTAAATGAGTAATTTGCATTCTCAAACTTTTTGTCGCATCGTTTCAGATCAGGAATTTATCAGTTATTTGTTGAATCGTCACATTCGAGTACTGAGAATTGCGAGGCCTCCTTATCCATTTTATAGGAAAGTCGAATAGAATGCAGAGATTGACAAGTAGAACCCAGAGGGGATGTCCATCAAAAGTCAAAGAAATTGCTTATTTTTCCCTCATTCGGCCTAGTTTCGAAACTACTGCGCGGTTTGGGATACACACGAAGTAGGGTTACTTCCGTATTTAGAAATGGTCCATCGTAGATCAGATAGTTTTGTCAGCGGAGACTTCAGGTTTGACAGTAGCGACACGGCTATGATAAATTCCCTCGGGTGGAATTCGCTCCAGGTAAGAAGATCACATTACCAACAGAAGCTTCTCGACAAATTCATCGATTCAGAATGTTTAGAAGTGGAAAACGTTGTCAATCCGGTAAACAACGAGTGCTATCTTCGAGAGGTGACGACCAAGCGTTACAGGGAAATAATCGCTAAAAAGATAATTACTTTTGGTCGTTCTTTCCGCTGACAATTAGAGAAGCAAACAGTGTGGATGAGTTCAGGTCTTTGGTATACCCCCTGCCATGCGCCGATGGCGGCTTGCGGGGTATGAATCTAAATCTAAATCTAATTCTCCTTCTCGTCGACTCCCGCAATGCATCCGAGATCAAATTTGCCGACCCAACGATATGCTTTTGATGACGTCAGCAATGACGAAGCCATTTGTAACGATCTTGGGAGACACTTTTTGTCGCCTGCGGTCCATCGAAGCAAGCGAGCTTCAGCGGAGGAATGCGGGCTGTCACCGTGGTGCTGGAGGAGCGGACCTCTCGTGGTCGCCGCCGAAGTGCATCAAGCTAGCAACAATCCTCGGCCACAAGTTGAACGACCGCAAGCACTTGGGCAGTTGTTGCGGTGGGAAGAGGATAATGCGTTGGAGGAGAGATCAACGACCGAATAGGCGACTCTCCAATTTGGATTCCGAACGCAATCTTAAGGCGATGTCCCGTGAACTTGATTATTCCGCGCGAATTCACACTGCGTCCAGTGATTCCTTCGTCTACGAATCAGTGCGTGATATCCCGAAGATTCCCTTTCCTCCTTACGAAAGGGGCTCGAGTATTTGTTTACTAATTATACTTGAAAAGCATTACTTGGCGTTGCATATTTATCCCCTTAATACCCTAATTTTCCCTACCGCACGCCAAAGGGCGACTTGCAGAGTACATGTGTGAATGTAGATTTCTCTGAAAGCTAAAGTCATACTACTTTACTACGTTCACATCCACATCTACATAACACCCTGCAAGCCGCCTATCGGCGTGTGGCAGGGGGGTATGGTCACACATGGGGCGTATCGATGGTAATAGTCGGTCGGAGCGATGAAAAGGCTCTTGAGCGATGTAATTTCTCTAATTAGTCACAATATCGCCCTTAAATAAAAACATTTTACCATTGTTATTACTATTATCTTGAGATTGCGTGTAGTATGTGGGACCCTGCCAAAAGTGTTGCACTCGGGAATCGGAAAAGGTAGAGCAAAAGCCTATACGCATTTTCAAAAATTGCTACGATGAATCAGTGAGTTACTCAGATGCTTCAGGACGCAGGATGGAAATATTTAGAAGATTGAAGATTAAAGCAAAAGATAAATTAAAAATATAAAACGCTCACAGATGATGTAGCCGATATAAAGCGTCCTCGTATATGTTCGTATTCTTCGTAGGCCGTTCTGATAATGCCAGGAAGATCATGGAAATAAATGCTGAAATGTATTTATTCAAGAACCAATTTTTTCCGCAAACGGTACGCGAAAGTAATCGATTAGGATTAGTAGTCGTGGTGCACTCCACTTAAATTCGTTATAATCTGCGTGATTCGGGCACCGATGCAACCTCTTCAGTCACCTGCCCAGAAACAAGGATTATAATGAAATTTGGCATATCTATAAGTGGAATTCTGATCATCCGAAAATTTAAATCCGTAATTTGACAAATATGATATGAGGATATATTACTGAAAAATCAAACGATGAATTTTAATTTTATTCATTTAATCAGAGAATAAATATTTATTGTAATTATTTAATTTTGTTTTTACGTATGGATATAATCAATTGTTGAAGGCTTTACTATGTGGAAATCCATAACAGGAAATCAAAGAAATAAGATTGACAAATACTTTTTTCCACCGTATATACGTATGGATAATGCACTACAATGGCAAGGTAATTCAAATATTTTTTAGTGAAAGTCATAAATATGTATTTACATCTCAGTCTGCAGATACGGAATATTTTAAGTAACATTATCATTTGGATAGTACATACATACCTAAGACAGTTTTTGGCAGAGGGACAGTTTCACGAAAGATGGGTATTCGGACCACGTCGCTACAGAATGTAAGAGATGACGCGTGACTTGCCTTGCGAGTTACTGCATTCTACGTGACTCAGTTAAGTAGAGAGGGAAGAGCGTGGTTTTGTTTGTGAGATGAAGCTACTGTTGAAGAATAATTGCTTAAGATTTTTGGTTTTTATCCAGAATAAGCTGCATTGCTATCACTCGGTAAGAACATTTTAAGTCTGATTTGATTGGACGTTTCAAATGTATGTATGTACTTGTTGTTTGGACTCAGAAAATATTTGTTTTATTTTTATTATTAATTACTTATTTCCCGACGCCCTCATAAACTCCCAATTTATTGGACAATCACAAGAGAGGCGTGAACAGTAACAATGAACAGGACCATTTAGCGCATGTATATGCGTGTAAAATACTACACAACCAAACCAAACCAATGTTGATAGAGAAAATAACTTCGTTGCAGAAAAACTCCCATACAAGGAAGTGAGAAAAATTCTACCTAAAATTCTAGAAAGAAGCCTACTGCCAAAGTCCACAAATATATTGCATTTCACGTTATCAAGAGACTTTCATCTAGAGAATCCCGTAACACTCTTCTTGCAGATTGTCGGGTAAGTAATTGTAAAAAGTCGCATTTCATGTGTTAAGTTCGAGTTAAACGTACGGTTTTAATTAATACATGGATAAACCTGAATACGCAATAGAAAGTTACTATTTTATGAGTTCATTTGCCAGACGAAGCGTCTAGGGAGTCTGGCGAATTCACTGAATACCCTCTGAACTGACCTTCAGCCACTTCCAAAAAGAACTGAATATTTCTCTCACGGTGCGGAATTGTTCACGCTTCCTTGGCCTCATTGAAGGCCTCTGCATCGCTCAGAGGGGCCAACACAATAGAAATACACGAATATGAATTAACAGTATGAAAATCTACTTCCACAAAGGCTCCTCTATACAAATTTACCCCCTTTGTTTCTATTCACATATAAAATGCATATAAAATGTCTACACATTTCATATAGCCGCTATTGGCTTACAGAGTGGCACCTTCTTCGGTAAACTAGAGAAATGGTTAAGTGTTATTGACTTTCTTGAGAGTAATCTTTTTCCTAACTTCATCCGTGAGAAATATTATGGAAAATGGATCAGTAAGACAGTAAAAGTATCTTCCATAATCTCACTTATGCGCCACTCGTGAATTTAAACTTCGACTTCGAATAAACTTCATTCTTATACAATAAGGCACTATAGCGACGTGGAAGAAGAATGTCACGAAAATCGAAGCTTGTGTGAAAACAAGAAATTGGGAGTCTTTTTAATTGTAAGTAAAAAGACCCCTCTCTTGTTAATGATCCTGATGGACATCAATTAAGTGTGATCTTTGGAAATAGTGATTGAAACTGTTTGGAAGTGTTTATTAGTTGATGGTTAACTTAATATTTCCCCTTGAATGATAAATTAGCCATCAGCGAGAGATAGAATGCCCCTGCCACGCACCACTTACAGCTTTCAGGGTCAGTGTGTAAATGCAGCTAATGTTTTGTGGGAAGGGACTGAGAATATCTTTGGAATGGTCTATCCACTTTTCTATTCTACTGAGAATTTCTTTGGGATGGTCTATGTAAAGAAATTCTGTGCTTCCTCGTTAAACCAAGAGTAATGCACTTAAATGTAATGTAAAAGAATTATAAGTTAAGCAGAAAATCAGACGTTTGTATTCTTCCAACTAGGATATTGTATTGTTATCGTTATTATTCGCTGACATAATACTGAGTATCGTTAAACGAGTGTGGCTGTGCGTATAAATGTACATTTTTGATTATGTTCATTGATTATGATTCGTGTTTAGAAGAGTGAAAGTTGACATTGTGCTTTCGTTATGGTTAATTTTGTAGATTAATGTTACGATAATAATCTGTATCTTTAGTGTAGTTGGTAATGTAGAGTTGTGCGGAAGGGCTGCTAAATCTTCGATGATAGTGTAACTGTAATTTTAAATTTTCATATCTTATGTTGAATATGATCCCGTACTCGACGAGCGCGATTTCCGGACGGCAAAGAGATCTCGTGATATTATAGCGGGTACGAATTGCTATTAATGGTTTCTTTTTCTTTATATTATTAGGAATACAAATCAGGTAGTTTATGAATAGGTTCGGTGTTTTCACACCCCCTACCATACGCCATACGGCGGCTTTCGGGGTACTATAACTCATCATAGACAAAAACCAACAGAAGGTTTGGAAAATCGAATGGAAAAGTAATTTAGAACAACAGGTCTAATTATGAGCTATCGCAGAATCAATTTAATGTAAATTCCAGTCACGACTTCTTTGGATGTTTATCGAAAGAGCGGCGGCTTCGAGGTTTGCGCGTATAATCAACAAATAGCTCGAGGAAGCTTCTTCAGTGTTTCGTCTTTAATTAAGAGTGTGCAATCATCCTGGTATTTCTTTAATACCATTTCATTTCCGTGCATGAAATCGATGCGAAATATTTCCGAAAATGTTTTGTGCTAGCATCCTGTCTCTTTCTTTTTCTTCAGCAAGTGTTTCAGAGTAATGGAATGCAAATAAAAATACAAGATACGTGCATTCTCACGAAATTCGTGCGCAGGTATACGTCCCAGTCACGAAGTCGAAATATTTTACGGTTCCGATTTCTAAAATGAACTCCAGAGGTCCTCTGGTAGAACCTGCTCCATCTAGCGGAACAAACATTCCCGCTTCCGGTCGGGAGAGCGAGCGGGACATTCCCACTCGTCTACCGCACTCAAAAAACGCCCACTTCCCTCTAATCCCATTTCACATATAATTTCCCTCGACTTCCACTACCTGATGCCGCCACCCAAAATATCCCGATGCCCATAAATGAGATCCATCACGCAACTCCAAATCCCTTGACCTCTCCCTTCTCACCATCCAAAACCGAAAACACCCACCAGCTCGGAACTTTCTTGCCTTTTCCATCGGAAAGGAATCCCCAGATATTTAGGAGGCGATGGAGGTCGGTGGTGGAAGCCTGGAGGGTTGAGATAGTTCAGGGAAAAGTCTCTCCTGCATAAAGGAGGGGCCTATGTGGGAGGCTAGGAGTATAGCTCTCGCCAGGCGAACCTTAGGGAGCGAAGAAGGGGTGGGCTTAGAGACGGACCTTGACCCTCCGGCGAGATGAGGTTGCCTCCTGATCCGTCTGGGACCGCCGAGGGTGAAGGGGGTTGGCGCAGGAGGTGCATTGCCTGAGCTCCTCGGGGAGGAGGAAAGAATGTAGAGGCTCCTCTTTTACATCCCCTCTCGGAGAGGAAATTCGTTGAAAACTAAAAGGTTGGTATGCGTGCTACGAGCGAAAGAATCTGTGACGCTTCTTTGTTTCTTCACAATGAGTGCTGTTTCAGCTTTTAGAAGCACGCGCCTCCTAATAGAAAAGAAATGTTGTACCATGTCAACAATTGGTGGCTGTCTTGTTTGCAATTTTGTTACGGAAACCAGATCTTAAATTTTTGATGACAGGTTCAAGATAGAAAGTATCTCCACAAAAAGAATAAGCAATGGCTTAATATAATCCACTAAATCACAATTTTTATAATGGTTTTACGTATCCGACTCAATTTTTTCTTCTATGTTTATTATTGCAAGTTGCATCAAGGAATTTTTTACCTTTACGTTTACATGCATATGCATACATTTACATTGGTACCACGCAAGCCGCCGTATGACGTACGGCATGGGGTGTGAAAATATCGAACCTATTAATAAGCTAACTGATTGGTACTCTTAATGCTATTAGGATCAGGTATACTCGGTTCTTCTATCCTTAAAAGATTCCCTGCCTATGGTCATGATGATTTCTGATACACTACTATCGAAGCTATAATCTCCTTCACGATAAGTTACTACAGGAAAGGACTCCTGATTATACTGACTCCTATTTACGCTGACTTCAATTTTAATTTAGAAATATACTGATAGATATGTTGCTTAGTGTGCAGCAAAGCTTGAGTCAACACATAAGTGTGTCGTGGAAGACAATGGGTTAAGAATCACACCCATAAAGAACCAATATATGTCGGCAAAGGCATCACATGTTAGACTAACTTAGGGGTGTTTTCCCAAGCGCATGCTTACGTTTAAATACCCAAAAAATAGTTCCCTCCTCTATAGTTTCAACTTCGAATGATCCCCTCCTTATCCCCATTGACGATGTGTTAGATGTCGGAAGATACTCAGATAGTCTAACTTTCGCTCAGATAGGAACGTTTTAATATGATTTTTCTTTTCGTGAGATGTCTTAAAGGAAATGTTTTTTTTCGAATTTGTATTTATCGAGAGTAGTTCGAAAAATGACATCCCATTTGCTTTCATCTGCATCTTCGCCGTGTGCGTGCCACTCGTTCCATCCACCGGAGATATCAACGACCGCATGAGAGGGTAATGGACGTCTGAGGAGCAAAAGCGAGTCATTCCCCGTCTGGAACCTGTATTCGCATGCTCACGAGGCTCGAATAACTCGGTTCGGTGAGTCAATAGTTGAGCGGAATAATCTGCAAGCGAGAGAAAAAGCATCTCGCGCTTGTAAACGCGGAGAGAGAATTAAAAGGTTAAAGTGAAAGGCAACGAAGGGTGGTCGAAAGATGAGTAAGGATATTTGGGGAAGTTGAAGAATGCGGTGCAGAGCGAGTGAGAGGAGGACGTGACACAGGGAGAGTGAAGAGGGAAGAAGAATAATAGATGGCGAGGCGTGGGAGTCAGACGGGGATTGATGTCAGTGAGCTCATGGTCGTTCTAAGAAAAAAGAGTGAATGATGGAGATGGGAAGCAGAGATTAGCAACGAGGGGAGGCGTCTTAGGTATGACGTCGAACTGGTCAGCCGGGTTTGTTGTGGAAGCTGGAATGCTTTCATGGGAAGGTAAACTTTTGCCTAATCGGAAACACGTGACAGTAATTCGGTAGGTCTGCATTAGTCGACAGACGGCTTTCATTATTTTAAATTCTTCCAACGCGAAATGTTTCGCTGATCACAAGGTTGATCAATAAGCTAGCTAAGATAAGGTTGAGATGTAAGGTATGGGCTATGTCGAACCTTTTGCGGCAGAAGTGCCATATATTTAATAAATAAATGTGGTGCAAGACCATGGAATTCGATGTTGATTTTATCAACAATGGAATTAAGATATCGTGAACGTAAATAATTATTTATTATCATTGCAAATGAATGGCTTCCACATTTGCTTACACCGGAGCTTATTTTATGTGAATGCATGAGAAGGATAGTTAGTGTTCCCCGTTTTACTGATAAAATTCTCTCTGTTTTGTCACTCCTGTTTTATATTATCCTTTGGCGTCTTTTTGGTTTTGTTCTGGCCCTTCGAGTCATCATGTGTTACATACATACGTTATCATCCTGCTAAGTCCAATTAATTACATTTACATTCATGTTAATGTAAACTAATTACCGGGTGTTTTGAGTTTCTTAGTTTTAACGATTCAAATATATTAAATTAACAACGTATATTGTGTGTTATGTAGAATTTAAGATATTAACGGTTAGGGGACGCATGGATGAATACATACACTAGCACTATACTCGATGGTCTAACTCCTGTAGCACGACGTTATAGAAAGATTAAATTGTACATTAACTACACATTAGACAGAGAATTGTGGCTAATCTAAACATTATTTAATCAAATAATAACATTTTTATCAAAAGTTTTTCAATTCCTTGAAATATCCCTGAAAAACAACTTATCGAACCTTTCCGTAAATGCAGTCGGTAAATTGTTAAATTTTAGGTTTTATATGACGCTTTCATACACTCTCCAACGAATGGCAAGTGTGCGAACCAATAGTATTATGTAGATTGCGCGATAACTGTGGGCTAGCAGAGGGCAGATATAATCGCGAATGTATTTCTTCGCCATCAAATCAAATTTCACGGGAGAATGGTCTTACTTAAGATCGCATGAATCTAAAATAGAGTTATTTTATTCATTAGAACTTTCTATGACTTTGGCATCGAGACGTTGAGAAAGGTGATGCAAATCTTACTTTTCGGGCGTCCTTTCATGTGATACATCAAAACGGGGTAAAATTGAGAGCTTTATGAAGGGAATGTATGTCGCACTATGAAACTGCGGCGATTTCTTTCGTAACATGGAAAGCCGCGGGCGGGGTGTGGTTCGAACCGATCGCTTGCCACAGATGGAGGACTGCCTCTGCGGGGTGAAGGGGAGTGCACAGCCGCTGCTTTCCCTCCGAAGGTTCGAAACAACCACCTAATCTGTCAGCCACCATTTATGTAGCCCAATGGCGGTTGGTGGAAGAGAATTCTCAGCTTCCATGAAACTCCTCCAGACTGATTCCTTATTAGAAACTGCCAAAACGGGGAGGAAGCTGTCATAAGGTCACGTTCTGTGGAGTTCCTTTGTAGGGCGGGTTGCCTTTTCGCTCCTTCAGAGGCACGAGAGACTACCTCCCAAGTGCTTTTCTCTTCACATTAAATGGTATTATGCTTCGCTGTGACTTTCTTCCTCGTTTCTTTGACGCATAACGTGCGTTTCTCTTTTCTGAATCCTCCAGGTAGCGAATTAACGGTAGAAAATAACACGCATGTGCCCCCCCCAGGAAGCCAACAGTAAAGAGGGATATTTATGCCGTCACTAAAAATATATCATATGCTCTAAACCTCTGAAGAAAAATACGTTAAAATCGATAGATATATTCATTCAATTCCCTGTTTTTCAAGTAAAAAACCAAAAAGTTTGTAATGCCCGAAAATATCTTTATAACATTGAATAATGAATCTCAGTTCAATCAATCACTCATTAATCTCATATAGGTTTTCGCGGCTCCTCTCATAACTATATTCACAGGCGCGACTGATCTCAAACGGTCATAAGAACTCGTTCCTTAAGTAAACTCACTGTTAAGGCTATATGGTGGTACCTCGGCTAACGAAATCAATTCATCACAGTTCGTAACAGAAAGTTCGTATCTCAAAACCAATTTTCCATTATTTCTTTTCGATTTTCTTCGGTGTATCGAGATTAAGTTCATAAGAGGGGGTCCAAGTAGAGTAAGAGAAACGTTCGTGCGTAGAGTGGTTCGTTTGTCGAGGTACCATTGGATATATTCGAGGATACAATTGGATTTGTTCTTTTATTTGCGCGGCCACCTTTCAGCTACTAAGATTGATTGGGGATTATCGACATATTTCCTGAAGTACATACCTTTCTCAGAATGATGAACTGCGAGTTTGAGACGAATTATTTAGCATCATTAAGCATCGTCACGAAAGTTTCAAATACCATTCCTATTGTGAGTGAACGAGAGACTTTAAGCGCCAATACTGTCAATTATATACTCTGAATACAAACAGTACATAAAGATATGATAAAAGTAATATGCTCAATCTTGACTTCGTGGGATGCTGTTCTAACCATCTTAAATAAAAACACTTGGTAACTTCCACAATATATATATATATTATCACGACCGGTTTCATTAACGTATTAAGATCTTCTGACTATAATAAATATATATAGTGGAAGTTACTAAGTCTTTTTATTTAAGTATTATGAGATGATAAGTGGTTCACAAATAAAGCTTGAACAAGAAAAGAATCAAAGATCTTAACGAGGAAAGCTTCAAGTTGCACGTTGTAGTGAGTACATTTACATAAATACCCCACAAACCGCAGTATGTCGTATGGCAGGGGGTATATGAAGTGATATTATTGCCAATGGAGAGCAACGTTTTAGATTTAGATTCATAAACCACAAGCCACAAATGGCATTCTGAATCGATGAATTAGTCGAGAAGTCCAGTTTCGATTCGAGAATAGGTCGATTTTCCTTTTACCAATATATATTTCCAATCCACTCGTCCAAAAGACGATATTAAAGAAATAACATCTTTTTTTAATATTTTGGTTGGGAATACAAGAGTATGAATACCACTATGTTAACTGCATTGACAGAAAAGAGGTAGGGGCACAATATTCACAAAAACTGTAATTGGTATCTAGAAAATTTCCAAATATGGATGCATTAGTGGTCATCCGATTCCAAATTCATTCGAAGAGCTTTGAATGCTCCAGGTTGATGGAGTTCTGAATAGAAATCACGTAAAAAGAACACTAGCCCTCCGCTTTTTTGCTCTTCTCCGTTCCCATAAATGTGCTCCCAAGGATGAGCAAAGAATACCAATGAAAAGGAAAGATTGCGTGTTGATTATGCTCATAAGATAATTGTGATTTTTCTTGGAGATACCTTGTGATTTTTCCTTAGCAATCATTCAGGTAGAGATTGAATATTTTGTGTTGGTGAACCTGATCTCCGAACTTCGCCCCGCAGCTGTCGTGCTGGAAGGGCCGTCGAATGAAAGGGGATGTCGCGAGTTGGGCAGGCAGGTGGGTAAAAAAAATTCAAGGGCTTTAAAGGGCTGAATAAAAGGCAGGAAGACGCTTGGGGAAGTCCTCGAGGTCGGATGGTAATCATTCGATGAACGGAACGACGGACCCTACGGAGGCAGCTCTCCGCCGAAAGGAATGCATTCCCCTTTCGTCTCTCATTTGATTCATCTCTCCGAATTTGTAAATTCCTGGCTCCGGAGATTGGCATCGCTGTCCAAAATGCCGCCCCAAATATTCTCCTTCCTTAAAGGAATGGAAATATTTTGAGGTTGTGTTTTTGATCGGTTTCTTATCCTCTCCAAGCGATTTATGTGAATCGCTTACGATTTACCTCGATCTTTTATTTACGTAGTGAAATGCAAAATAGCGGTTTAACGAAGCTTATATCAATATATGTCCAATGAACATACTTTAACTGAGTGGTTAGATGTAGCTTTGCTCAGCCAAAGGTTTTATTAACCTCCCGGGGTCATGTTAAATTCTTTCCTTTTGAAAATTTTCCTTCTACGGCAGAAGGTCTTCCAAAAATTTCCTATAGAAATTTCGTTATTATAACAGGTCTCTTGGTACTTCTTTGTATGTAAATATGATACTTTTTCACATAAAAACATTCTCTTTGAAACCCTTAAATTTTCATATTGACCCTACAAGCCACTCTCTCGTAACACATTGTGGAGGACTTAAAAACTTTTAGTGCAATGTACGAAGTATTTTCCTCTCCTATCAATATGGATTAAAGGAATATCAGTATTCGAAATATAGACTACACAGTGAGATTTATTTCATACTTAGGCCGAAAAGAGATTTACGGACCCGAAGACAAAGTCCAACAGTTGGCACCACTGGGGATGGAGAGTAATGGGGTGGGAGGAGCTTAAGTGTTGAGGGGGAGAGGAAAACGGTTGGTGGATGTCACATACACCGAGAGCTGCATGGGGATGAAGGTGGAGACTTCAACTAGTGGATGAGAAGGGAGAACTGGGTACCTTGTTGGGGATGTGCGGAGGCGAGGCGGTTGAACGAGAATGCCACACATAGAGGTCTCCACTTGTTGGAACGAAAGAGACGCTGTTCTGACTGCGGAGGAAGTACTTCCTCCGTAGTCTACACGCCTTCGCGTTTCAGTATCGGCTTCAAAAGTAGCGCTGTTTCACTTACGCAATCAAATAGAATAGTCGCCATTCGATGATAAATCGAGGCTAAGAATCAGAAGGGACTTTTCCAAAGCCGTGAATAAGTCTTAATATTCATTCTCAAAATTTATTAGCATAGAACTCTTCGACCAATGTTGATTGAAATAGTTAATTTTGTTATTTTGGTTATAAATATAAGCCAACTCCGAGGGGAAACGTAAAGACGATAAAAGGAAATAATAGCCAGAGAGGATATCCACTATCATTTTCCCCCTATCGGCGGCTCGCGGGGTAAAATTCTAAATTTTTCAGCGTGGAGCATCAGAGGAGCTAATAGCAAATTAATATTAAATTTAGATACCCCATGCTACACGCCACTGGCCGATTACAGTTTCAATAGGTAAATGTGGACATTGCCATGAAGGCATTCCTAGTAACAATATATTGAAAATTAATTACATACGCATTTCTGGGATTATTTTCCCCCAAAATATATAATAATACGAAGGTGCATATACATGAAATAAAGGAAGAAATTCCTTTATTTCATGTATATCTTATTTTTTCATGTATATCTTATTTAAATTCATATCTTCCTGACAGATTCATTTTAGGATGCCTCGATTATATAAAGATTCATTCTTGGCAGTAGTGTTGTGTTATTATTATTGTTATATATTACATATGTGTTTTTTATTGTATACATATACATAGAGGAAAACAATATTCGAGATTATTGATATAAATTTGGTGGTTTCAGGAGGGGTCCCTTCTTTGAGTGAATGCCGGGAAATTGAAATCGAAATTCATTTTTAAGTTCAGCGTTCGCAAGAGTGCCAAAAATGGCAACGTACGAGTTGAACTCACAAATGAATAAATTTCCATAATTTTAAGAGTGTCAAGTTAATAATAATTTCTCGCAATAAGTAAATATAATAAGTAAAAATACTTACAAACCTCTCAATTCCCTAATATGTTTAAATACTATAAAGGGTCAAAGAAATTGTTCTCTTGTTACACCCAGTCTTGAATACTGCAGCGCAGTTTGGGATTCACATGAAGTAGGTCTAGTCTCAGATTTAGGGATGGTTCAACGTAGAGCGGCACGTTTCGTTAGTGGAGATTTCAGATTCGATAGCAGCGTTACGGCTATGATAAAATCCCTCGGGTGGAGTTCACTACAGGATAGAAGATCAGAATACAGACGGAAGCTTTTCGAAAAATTCATTAGCCCAGAATTTTCAGACGAGATCGAAGATGTCATAATTCCAGTACAAAACGAACGCGATCTACGAGAGGCGTCGACCATGCGATAAAAGGAGATAATCGCTAGTTGCAACGCCTTTTATGCTCCAGATTTCCATGAAGAAGATAGGTTGAACTTGAACGCTTTAGATTTTTAGAGATTTACATAAATACTCCGCAAGCCCCAGTGGCGTATGGCTGTAGGTTTATATATTTCTAACCATATTCTAATACTAAAAACAGAATAAATGAAATACAACGGACTTCGTATTTCATTTATTAATGGCATTCCATCAAGTAAGGTCGGTTCGTATTGATTCTAAAAACAGAACTCAGGATTAAACGTTTCACATCACGCAGTATCCTTGAAATTTATTTTATCTTTTTCAAATATAATAATATTTAAGGCGAATTCGGACAACCAGGCTAGTTAGCATAATATTCTACATCTATAGAAATGAAAGACTATTGGTAATAGGAATGGTATGCAAAAGATTATGAGCATGAGCTCAGCTGCTAATAGTGGAGGACAAGAGAATGTCGTTATTTCCTGGAAGCTTTTCAAAGCTCTCCAATCGCTCTCCATCTTCGCTACCTCTCGCCCGCATCGCATTCACCAGAATTCTTAAGGCTTTTCAGAGGTGAAGTTTCCTAGAATTTTTCCGCGGACGGGCACCAACTGATGGCCAAACGTCTTTATTGGAGGCTTCCTTAATTGGAGAGGACGAATTTCGTGGCGGAACACACGCAGAGCAGTCCTATTTCGTGACCGAACGGCTGGTCATTTAAGAGGGACTGTATTGTGTGCTGAAAAGTCTCTAATTGGTAATCGCTTGAATCCCACGGTCCCGGGGTACTTCCCGGGAAAATGCGTACGTGCTTGGACTGGTGAAAGCTTTTCTTTCAAAATCACTAATCCTCTTGTAAGAGAAAGGGGTAGAGGTGACCTTGGGTTTCATAGAAATGCATGAAAGTGTTTGGAGAAGCGCTCTTCAAACGAGTCACAAAGAAATGTGACTATTAAATACTTCGGAGAGAGCGTTTCTCAATAATATCTTCAATATTTTTATTTCAGTGTAATATTATATTAAGTATGTGTATTACGGTTATTTACTTTATTGAAATGTTTTGACAAAATTATTTAAGTTTAGCATACAATCCTTAAACTAAAACAAAATTTCGTTCGTTTGATCTCTTCTAAGCTACGGAATGAAAATCATATCAAGCTCAGCGTTCTTTTTTCAAAATACTCTTACTATCTAACACAAGAAAATACTCAGCGCTAGATTTTCTAATATCACATGTACATACCGCATAACTTAAATGTTGTTCCGGACTTTTTGGGATCCGATCTTCACACCATTTAGAAATAACGTCCAGTCCAGAAATATCTTTCGCATTTTCAATTCTTCTGTATATGCGAGGGTCGTCTACGAAGAGACGATAAGATGTAAATAAGGAACAAGATTATATGGTTCGTTTCCTCATTTAAATTAAAACAACCAAAAATATTGCAACATAAAACACTTAATAAATGTGAAACAGTGGACTTCGTATTTTTCACACTATTTTATAAAGCGAACGGTTTTGGCCTGATGATGGCTGGAAGGTTTAATAAAATCGTGTGGAAAATACGAAGTCCATTGTTTCTCTTTTATTAAATGGCGTTCCACGAAGTAAGGTCCAATCATATTGTTTATATACTAAGGGCAATGGTGGCGCAGCTTCGTAAACTAAGCTCCATCGCTAATTTTCTTGCACCCCAAAGAAAATATTACAGTACAATTAAAATGTCTTAATTAGGTTGAATGAGAACTATAAAGTTCCATTTTTCATTTAACTCTCGTCAGAATGTTATACAAATTTACTAATACGTAAAATTATGCAAGTTTTAAAATAGAATATATTTAGAACTAATAGAAAAACACTTTTTAATTTAAACATAAGATATAATGCAACGACTAGTTTCGGTCGTTGAATTATGTATAGAATGTATACAGTTGAACTATATATAGTATATATGCAGATTTTTAAACAAGTACGGTGGCAAGGGAAACTAAAAAGAAAGAAAGAATGGCTTTGTGCAGGAGAAGAAAATAAGATTTTTTTGATCGCAGGAAAATTGTTTCCATTGCTGTAAATCTAAATCTAATGCTAAATATAAATCTAAACCTAAAAAGACCTACAAAGAAAGGGGAGGTGTTAAAAAGTTGCCAAATGTTGTAAGAGTAAAAGAAAGAGATTGATTACATAATTAGATTACATATATGATAGTTATAAGCACAAAAGATTAATGCTTGCTATATATTCAGAATGTAGAGGGGTCTATTTTCACCACCACATTACTTATAACGCCAAAGTAGAGGAAATGAGTAAGGTTTTGTGGTAGAAAATACTCTGAAGAAGAAATAGGCACTGGTGGCAAAGAGGGTACAGAAGGGGAGAAAATCGGAAGGAGACTGACAGATGAAGAAATGTGGGTGGTTTAGTGAGGGATAGTTTCGAAGGCGCGTTTGATGATCTTCGCCAAGTTTCCCGAGAAAATAAAAGCGTGCCTCGACTTATGTGCGCCTTTCCAAAGAATCCTTCCTCTTCTCTTGTTCCAGAAAGGAAGAAAAGAATTTTTGATGCATCTAAAATTATATGTTATTGTCTCACGTACTTTTAGAATTTAGAATTTTTCCCCGCGAGCCGCCGACAGGCAGGGGGTGTATCAACAGCAAATATTCATACCTAATTTATCCTATATAATCAAAAAAGATAACTCCAAAAGCCGTAATAACCGAAGTAAATGAAAAGGAAACTTACCATGGTAAATGTAAGTTTCCTTTTCATTTACTTCGGTTATTACGGCTTTTGGAGTTATCCTTTCTGATTATTTACTAACAGCCGTGTCTCATCTCTTCCTTTCACTAATTTATCCTGTTAGCCTCTCTAATGCTCCGAGCTCTTAGAACTAATTAACTCCGCCTGCTTATTTCGAATGCTTCTACAATTCACGACTATAATTTTTAAATCTCTCGTCTCGCTTATGAAATCTGATCCTCTTATCATCTCGCGCTTTAGTTATTCAGGAGTTGCATCCACCTTTACGCTTCCGTTAATATCACTTTTTTTCGTGCGGGACTCGCTCAATTTATCATACGTATTTATGTGGGTGCCTATGTTACCTAAACTCAGCCTATTTAATCTCATTATCTCATCAACTCCTTTATCACAGGCTAACCTAGAAAAGCACCCACATCCCTGAAAACCCTACGCGCTACCTTTTTTAAATGTTTTACAAAATGTTTTATATAACCATTATATTTGTGTTAACTTTTTTCGATTCTAGCTCACTGTGCGAATATCAAAACATAACAATTAACAATACTAAAACAAAATGCGTAAAATATTAAAAAATGGTACATAAGAATAGCAAAATGTTTAATAATATTAAAGAAAACTAAACAAAACAAGAGCAGACAAATTAAAAAATATCAATTGGGCATTCACGGAAGACAGGGGAGTATTGATAGGGGAAAAAAGTTTGAGCGAGGAGTTGTAGGACAGGGGGAAGTTGAAAAGTTGTGGGATGCGATAGAAGAGATGGAAAGACATAATGAACTAAGAGAAAAACATTTTGCAATCTCCATATTAGATACAATTCAATGATGATGGAGTTTTAGCCGAAAGCAGTCGCTCAATTATATCTTATGTGGAAATTATAAAGTGTTCTTCTCTTAGTTGAAGTTATATTATTAGTTTGTTAGTAATAGGTTATTGAGAATTTCTAAGCACAGTCTATTAAATGTCCCTAAACAGAGAACGCGCCCATTGTGCCTAAATATAAATCCGCCCCTGAACGTAAGAGTTGTCTATTTCTTTCTTATCGCAGGTGCTAAAAAGTACCTCATTTAAACTAAAGACATTACAATGTTCGATTATTAGAAAAGAAAGAAACAGAAATGACCTTTTGAAAAGAAATCATTGTCAGAGAACAATCATACAACTGTAGGTAACGATGGAGTTTGCCATTTCCAATTATGGACGAGCAATACAAAAGGTATGGCAATTTCCACGGAGCAATTATTACATGCGACCTTCTAAAAAGGTTTAAAGTAAAAACAGTATCCAAGGAAAGATGAAGGAAGAGCAAATTCGAGGACATCGTCGGCGGGACTTCAGTATTTCATAACAAATGTTGTTAAAATGCGTATACGAAAGGCGTAGAATGTAGAGTATGTTTAAGCCCAACTATCAGAAATCCAACCGCTCTCCGATCAGAAGCGTGAGCCTAACTCCCTATCACATTAGCGGCTCAACGTTAGAATTCGTGAGTCAATACAAATATTTAGGGGTCGTTTTCAGTAGTAATTTATCATTTAAAACGCATATACGAGATATAGTGGTGTCAGCCGATAGGACTCTGAGGCTATGTAACCGCGTTCTTAGAGGCAGTCAGTCGTGTGTCAAAGAGGTAGCTTATTTTTCACTAGTTCGTCCGTTACTTGAGTACTGCTGCGCGGTGTGGAATCCGCACGAGAAGGGTTTGATTTTGGAACTAGAGCGCGTACAACGTAGAGCGGCTCGTTTCGTTAAGGGAGACTACAAGTTCGACAG
>KZ309230.1:1537123-1585190 GCA_000376725.2 Ladona fulva | reverse complement strand
ATGGTCATAGAATCTTTCTTTAGTTCTGAAACATTCATATAAATTCGAAATTGCGAGAACTTTGATAAAATACATGGAAAATTCGTAAAATTTTTCAGAAATAAACAACCCTACCCTATGATGACCAAAGAAATTGTTGAACGTTGATCAAAATTGTAGTTACAGACCCTAATACGTATATAGCTACATGAAAAAGTATTTCACTCAACGTTTCTTGGATTTTGTGAAAGTCTCTGTATCAAAAAAAGTTGTGATTTTAGAAACGTAAATGCTTATGGATGCTTTAGTAAAATAATTGGAATGTTGTAAGAGAAATATCTTGAAGTTCTGTTGGTAAATTTAATTGATATTCTATACACAGATAAGTTCGTTTCAAAATTTCTTTTCTTTCTTAAGCATTTAATTATCTCCAAACACGTTATTTTAAACTATAAGTGTTTGATGTTCCTCTATTAAATTGATAAATATAACATATTATCTGACGCGCATATTTGCTCGGATTTGGTTTTATGCTCCTTCCATTAAATTCATAAATATAAAATATTATCTGATGCGCACATTTTCTCGGAGTTGGTTGGTAATAAATACTAGAAATATAAGTGATAATTGTTTATCTTTTCAACATTATTTTAGTGTCTATAGATACCATGTTTAGTTTATAGCAACCAATTGAGCTTTTCACCTAATTTTACTACTTTATCCGTATAGGTGGCAGCACTGGTATTGGGCTAAACAAATACTATGCATAAATCAATGCTCGGAATTCATATATTCGTTGCTTGGATGAATCATTTTAAAGGTCTAGTCTGTCTAACCACATTAATTCTTTAAAATTATGAGTGAATTAAAGTATTAAAACATTTAAAAATATGAATCAATGAGATTGTATTAACGTCGTGTCTTTATTATTATTATCATTAATCGCTGCAGGTAGACTTCCGTCAGGTGGCAGCGTATTACATTGTCATTACATAGACTTACATGTCATTACATTGTCATTACATATATAGCGTATTACATTGTTATTACATATACCTACAAATGATATACAAACACTCTAGAAAACAACATCATGATATCATAAACAGTATCAGGTCAACACAAATAAAGTAATACTACACCAAATCATCCCTCCGATATATCTCCCAACACATATATTCTACTTTTATTGCACAATACACATAAAATAGGCATTTAGATTTTCGAACGATACACTAAAACTAGATTGTCAAAAATACATCTATGTGTTTAAAATTACTCCCCTCCCTCGTAATACAAGTTTTTTCAGGGTTCCTAGTAGGCCTTCACGGCTACCGTAGCGGTCCCGGGGACAAGTCCCCACCGTACATCACCCTACTAGGCAATCCCCTACTCCACCTGGACTCGTTAACAGTAAGCTCACTCGTCCTTAGTAACTTTGTGTAATCTTTTTATGAAATCCCTGTGGTGTTTTGGAAAGGGCTCTAAGACTTCTGCAGGTAAATTATTCCATTCTACGATAGTACGATTTAAAAAGAAGAATTTAGTAATATTTGTTCTCTGTTTTACTAATTTAACTTTATGACTATGGTCATTTCTGCCATGAAATTTGGCCTTAGTGATTTTTGTTGAAAATTCCTCTAACGATTTATCTCCTGTGTAAGCCTTAAAAAATAACGCTAACCTTTTCCTTTCTCTCCGCTCCTCTAAACTTTCCCAACCTAATTCTTTTAACATCTGAGTTACACTATCTAGCCTTGCATACCTGCCTAAGACGAATCTTGCTGCCTTTCTCTGTACCTTTTCTAATTTTCGCTTTAAACTTACTTCATGAGGATCCCATAAGCATTCCCCGTATTCCAAGATCGGCCTAACAAATGATTTATACGCAGCCTCTTTTACTTTCTTATTTGATTTACTAAGCGTACGCACTATGAAGTTTAATGTTTTGTTTGCCTTCAAAATTATTCGTTCTATGTGTTCGTTCCACTTCAAATCCCTACTGAATGTCAAGCCTAAGTATTTCACTGTATTCTCACAAGGTAAAGTTTTCCCCCCGAGATGGTATGAATTTTGATGCCTATTTCTATTAAAACTGATGACTTTGCATTTATTTGTATTAATTTCCAATTTATTTGACGAAACCCAGTTATTTAAGGCAGTTAAGTCTTCTTGAAGTTCCATGCAGTCGTTTTCATTTTTAATATTCTTATAGATAATACAATCGTCTGCGAATAAACGAATTTTTGATTTAATTCCCATCGGTAAGTCATTGATATAAATTAAAAAGAGTAAAGGCCCCAGCACGCTGCCCTGAGCTACGCCTGATGCTACCATGATTTCTTCGGATAACTTATCTCCAATTTTTATTCTCTGTTTTCTACATTTAATAAAAGTATCAATCCATCTTATTACTCTTGGATCCAAGCACATTTTGTTTACTTTCTGTAGCAAAATTTCATGGTCTACGACGTCAAACGCTTTTGCTAAATCTATTACTACTGCATCGACTTGTTCTCTCGTTTCCTGAGCATTAACTAAATCGAGTTGTAATCCCAGTTTATTGTTTATTGTTTAGGCGTTTATAAAAACAGCATACTCCCCCAAAACCTCGGCGCCCCCCGCGTCCGCCCGACTCGTCCGTATCTCGGAACGGTCCAACTCGAACGTATTCCATCTTTCTCAACTTGAAACCCAACCCAACCTGATAAATGCAACTGACCTCACAAACTGTTAAAGTCACATTGTGGCAATTTCGTCGTGGTCTGTTGTTCACTATATCTGTCACACGCTGTGATCATTGGGTTTGATGTTTGGTCGCTGGGTTTATGTCTCTGAGAATTTTATTCTTTTCAACGCAGTCAGGAAGGCTTGAATGAGGCGAAAGATATTCTTGCTCGTCACATCAACTCTTGGCCTTCTACATTTCAATATTTATTTCAGCGATTCTATTTTCGCTATTCCACAATTTATTTCACCGAGCGATGAAAACGGAGTCAATGAGTGATATAAATGGTGAGAAGGGGAGTATTACATTCACGTTAGTATCCCTCAAGCCGCCGTATGGAGTATGGCAGGAGGTGTGAAAACACAGAAACTACTAATAAGATACCTGATTGGTATTCCTAATGCTATCAGGAAAAAATAGCAGTAATCCGTTCTCTCTATAATCTCGCGGAATCCTTTCGTTGTCTGGGTTCGGAAATCGCGCTCGCTGAGTGCGGGAATTACGATATCATGTATTTCGTCGTGCAGATCAGTACTCTAGTTTCTGGAATAACTTGTGCCTTCGTTTATTCTTAAGAGATTCTCAGTTGAGGGTTTTGATCATGTCTGATACACTGCTATCGAAATATAATGAAACTTATGAAGGCTAATTGATAGAAGTGAAATGAACGCAAATTTTCATAAAGAAGTGACGCTGCAGTGACCCTTAAGAGTGTCTTTAAAGCACATGACTCCTCAATGAACTTTGACTGACATTAAGTTTTACGGCATGTTCTAGTTTCGTCCCAGTGTCACCAGCTTCAGAATTAGATAAGTCCAGGTTTCTTACCATCAGAATATGGAAACCCCACTTACAAGGAAGTAAAAAGAATGGGCGCTGAAGGGGTATTTTAGGGTATATGAACCTACTTGAACGGTAAAAGACTCATCTATGTAAATTATTTTTATTCTTTCTAAATGGAAGGTAGAGAAATTATTCTTAAATACCTTTTGTGGGTACTTATGAGAAGTGACCTTAAATTTGAATGTCTTTGTGGTTATAGGGAATGTCGTGAATATTCGTTAGTGAGGGCGCGGGGCGTGGAAATTTGACGTGAGGACTCATACATTCCTTAGCCATCGCCTTGAAGGCTTTGTGTCTGAATTAGGCTATTAGGCTCACATTTTCTTTCTCCCTTAAAATTTTGTTTTCTGTGATCGATAAAGGATTATTTTCTGCCAGAAGAGTCAGTAAAGAGCGATAAATCATCATATATAGTAAAGTTACAAAGTCATGATGATGAATTGAAGTAGCAGGAGAAAATATCAGATATCTTGCGCTAAAATTTATCGTATTTAATTACTGAATAGTGTAAAACACATTCCTGTACCGAAAATCATAGTAAAATTAATGTAATACATTAGAGGCTTGGCTTTTGGCAGAGTGGATGAAACATCTTTTCAACAAAATCGATAACCACTTGAGAAATTTCATATGATTTTCACTTCATCGTCCGTATGGAATATATCGAGCCGATACCCTCTGTAAGACATTGGCGTGATTCAGGGGCGGACTAATAATTAGGCGCAATAGGCTGAGGGATTCAAACAAACGGGGCCCTCAGTGAAACTGTCTTTTGGAACTCTCAATTATAATATTTTCTGGTTTTTCGCTTCAAAGAAGAATTTAATATTTGTTGAGTAAGTCTGCGTAATGTTTATAGAATATGTTTCCATGGTATCTCTTTCGGGATTCCACCGCGGTGATTCCATCGCTGCTGCTACAGCAGCGACGACGCACGTTTCGCCTACGTTGCAGTAGGTTTCTTCAGGTCTACTGCTGCTACATTCATCGTGGTGGAATCCCGAAAGAGATACCATGGAAACAGCCGATCGCCGCGGAAACCTTCGACCTTACATCGTTTATAGAATATATTACGTTGATTATGTCATTATATAATATAAAGAAGTCTATCCATCGTTCATTGCAATTTATGGTAATACTATGCCCTCTAATTCAAAGCTTGTTTATTTATTCTATCCGTAGTGAAGTGATTGAGGTTTCTATGGGATGTATACTCGTGTACTTTATGAAAGAATTCGAATTTTTACTCATGATTCCTAACCATTAATCTGATTTTTGCTCCTAGAGCCTCTAATAGCTTAAATCCATCCCAGGCGTGATTGTTTACTTTAACTTACTTACTTAAGCAATATTAGGCACTGTCATAAGGGTCCTAGCAAGAGTCTTGCTTTTGATTCATCGACCACTTTGGCTTTCATTTCATCAAATATGGCAATCGTCTGACAAAAGATCCGCCGTTCTTGCTTTAGGAGCAAACGTTATTTATTATCTAGAGAAGATCTTACGCATCTTAGATCAGCGATTATTTCACTGAAGTATGAAAAATCAGCAGTTCTGAACTGGATACCAAGAGACGTGAAGAGACCAAGAAGAAGACCAAGGGACCGATGGAACAGAGACATCATTCAGTATTTAGGGGTAANGATTCGATAATTGGAGACCAAATGAAGTGCCATTATTCTGTATCATTCGTTGTATCTCGTGTTACGATACAGGTGAAAAATATTCCATTTATCGCGGTAATGCGATATGATATGCTCTTTTAAAAATCAGAAAATGCCATTTGCTATATTTTATAATTACAGTGAGAAAAATCATTGCGCTAAACCAATATATGTATGCCTCTTAGAACAAAAATGAAAATATAATGCAATATTAATACGAAAGACAAACAAAATTACTGGGGACGAATGCACAAAGTATGACCCTTGTGTGTAGTGGGAAAAGAACATCAAGACATTTGAACAAAAAAATCGTGGAATTTTAGATGCAATTAAAATTACAAATGTGAAAGTATTTAAATAATGCGTCCTGTTAAAATTTGTTATGTTTGTTGTTATAACTTGCTCAACTATACCTATAGTTTGTCTATTTTTCAGCCCCTTACATAGATCATTTCATTTTTCTAGCTATAAATCAAAAGAAAATTATAAAAATTGATAGTCTTAATGATTAAAGCACTACATGCACAGAATCGTCTTTATGCTAGGGAAGAGATTTTTCGTTATAACGCAATAAATAAAGGATTAATTTAAATTAAAAAATACTCATAAACTACGAAAATCCAGGCGCTGATGTAACTGGGACGACGCAAGTACTGAATTGTATAATAGAATACGCGATACCGAGATTCCCATATTGAGCGAGCGCCATTTTCGAGACCAGACGTCAAAGAAATTTCACGAGATTATCGCGAGAACGGATGACTATTATTTGTTTCCTTTTCCAGATAGTGCTATGTCTACAAGTCAGGTAGCCAATTGACTAGTTCGGCTTTTTCACACACACACACACTCCCTGCCATACGCCACATGTAGTAAATATGTAAGGACATGAGACTGCGATTGAGATTGTAATGATATTATTTATTTATTTATTTCACACTTTCGGCGAGATTAGTGCAATGGGCCTCTCTTACACCTAACTTCTATCATTTCAAGATATTAGTATAATTTACAGATATTCTGAAGTTCTTTACGCTATTTTTTACTCTACTAATTTTGACAGTAAATATGGACTTTGGAAAAACATTTTCCAAATAGTAAAATTAGAGAAAGGTTAAGTTCCCGATATTTATTAATTGACGATTACCTAGAAACATATCTCTTTTGAGTTAGTTGCCAGTGTCTCTCGGTGTAGATAATATTGTAAATGATTTTAGAATACTGAATCTCATATGGATTCTTAGTAAAAATGGAACTTCTATAAGAAGCATTACAAACATTTTTATTATCATCTTATTTCATTAGAAAATCAGGGATTTCTATTGTTCAAATGGAACTATAATGTGTAATTTCTAGAAATTACTCACTATATCTTAGAAGAGAAGGTCGGGCTTAATTTACTTGATAAGCTTAGAGAATGTACGTTCTTAAAAGATGTAGCCGATTTCATGCTCTCTTCCTGTTACATGGGCTGTTCTGATACTAAGAGAAAATCAAAGAAATACATGCAGGAACTAGTTTCGAGAATTAATTTTTTCCGCGAAAGATACGAGAAAATAATCAATTAACGAAGTAGATTCATTGTGCCCCCTGACAGCTTGCAGGGTACATAATATAATGCAATACGTATGTACTACATATATTGATGTAGAATTCATCATTATCACCATTCATCAAAAATGACCACCCCATAAGTGAGTAAGGGTGAGAAGGAAAAACACAAACAGTACATGTTTTTATTCGTCATCAAGTTCTTTATCTCCGAAATTTATATAATTTTTCTCTCGGTACGTTCATGACTGGCATCAGACGATGCAGAAGAAACGCTGGGAAGGCTACTTGTTTTCCACGACGTCCATCCGAAGGTTTTCAGGAAAATATTACGCAAAGGAGCAGGTCAAAAGGTCTTCATCGTTTCCTTCTTTACCCTGGAAACTTAGAAGGATGCTGCAGAGGAACCGTAGAAATCCGCGGAGGCCATTGGCTAAATCCAATCCCTCTCAAAGTGAGAGAGGGTCGAATTGAGAGCTGCTGATGGATATGCCACTTGGATGACCCTTAGCGGACACCCTCGAAGAGTGCTTAGAAGAGAGCATTTGCGCAAGATGTAACGAGCCAAGGCCGAATCCATTGCGATCGAGGGAGAGGAACATTTTCACTGATCCGCTCACATCCGCGACAATCGGGTGTGAAAGGGCAGATCCGACGTAGTGAAGGCCTGAAAACCATTCGATTAGGTAACAGGCGTACGGACTTCCTTCATGTTTCCATTGCTAAGCTGAATGAACATTGCAGTGAACATTATCATGGCGCAGATGACGGCTCAAAAGGAATATGTACCTTCTACCTTTTCTGCTCGTTTCTGAAGGAATGGCACAAAACTCCCTATAAGTGGTATCCTAAGAAGTTGGCTAAATTTCTTATACTGTTCACGGAACGATCGCCGAAATATAATGAATATGGTTGCAATGAGTGTAATAAAGAGACAGAAATTCATCACCATCTTTATTCTCAAATGGTGGATGAATTTTGGATGAAAGTGTCCAATTGTATGGACTGCGTGTTCATTGGCGAATTCAACAGAGGGGCGATCGCCCTCCCCACCTTTGTAGTGTTAGCAATTTGCCCAGGATCTGAAAAGTTAATTGGAGATTTTCGTAAGGAAATTGTCGTAAAGCGACCTTTCCCTTTAGCAAGATCGTCCTCTTCCACCCCTGTACGAGATAGCTGATGCATTTTCTGATTTGAGGCTGATATCTTTTAATTTCAATCGTGTTTCGGGCGTCTGATTTGTACGTAGCAATTGTTCAGGATGAGGTCTGAAAGACTTGGAGGAAAATGTGTCTGTCTACAAAGAACTCAGTCTCAGGGGCAATTTGAGCTCTTTGCGACCATTGGCTAGCACAAGTCCCGGAAGGAATAATGCAGACAAGGCAAGATGTAGTTTTCCTATACTTACTAACTGAGCTAACACGCTATGAGTGAAAAACATCCACGTAATTGCATGTCAACGGCGCTTTTCATGGGATTCGATAATTGGAGACCAAATGAAGTGCCATTATTCTGTATCATTCGTTGTATCTCGTGTTACGATACAGGTGAAAAATATTCCATTTATCGCGGTAATGCGATATGATATGCTCTTTTAAAAATCAGAAAATGCCATTTGCTATATTTTATAATTACAGTGAGAAAAATCATTGCGCTAAACCAATATATGTATGCCTCTTAGAACAAAAATGAAAATATAATGCAATATTAATACGAAAGACAAACAAAATTACTGGGGACGAATGCACAAAGTATGACCCTTGTGTGTAGTGGGAAAAGAACATCACTGACAACCTTCGTGAAAGAGGCAAAATATCATCCCCCTTTCATTGTTCGTGACCGAGACACTGCGTATTGTCCAGACGAATACATCGGAACTAAATACGCTGTTGTTATGATTGTGATTAGCCAAGTGTTCGTGAAGAAATTTCAGATTAAAAATATTTATGTTTTTAGCACTCCATGAAAACTCCTGAAAGTCCACCCATGTGATCATACACGTTTCAACATCATTCATGGTGAGGTCAAACCTTTTCATTATCTTAATTCGCTTTTTGTTATAAATCCGCGTTGACATCCTAATTTATACCACAGTCTATCGCGTTGATTGTGTTGCTATAAAAAAACTATCCACTATGAATTAGACAATTCTCACACATTTAATTGATTTTAGCACGGAGCTACTAATAATTTTTATTTAATTGAATTTTATTATTTTCGTTTACTTTATCTCAGCAGATCTCCCGCCTATGAATTAATTTGTAGATTCTTTTTCTTTTTTTCAGCGCTCACAAATATATAAGAAATTTAATCTCGCTAAATTTCCCCAAAAATTGAAACCAAACTTTGCATTTCGTATAAAACTTCTTGCTTATATTTCACGAATTAGTCTTTCGCGTAATTTCTGGGAACGTACCTCCGCAAAAGACGAGGCCTGCATATAATTACAAATATTTTAATGTTTAGTGTCGTAAAATGACAGCCATCATTTCAAATACAATTAATTTATATTTCACTTTACAGCCAATTCCATGGAAACAAAGACATAAGTTGTCAACGAAAACTAATTTATTGATAGCATCGCCGGTAGTTGTATTACAGACTGAACGTGTCACGAATGTTCCTCGAACTTTTTTAACTAATCGCTCTTCTCCTTGTCGACTGGTGATATTTGCCACCCGTTGTCATTTGAATCTATTTCTGAGAGAAACTTTCATCGTTGATGCTTTCGCATCGTTGTGAATTTACATAAGAAAGCGAAAATGGCTGCCAATGACCTTCAAATGTACTGAAAGTGATTCACAATTGTTCTCCAGATCAAGATATTGACAGCGGAAAATTAAAGTAATCGCTAAACTCGGCTGAGAAATTTGGTGATTATTACCGTTGATTCTGTCACGTTATAAATAGAGTCAATACGTATACTAAGAGCCTTGGAATATTTTTACTCCATTTTCTCTCTTACGAAGTCGGTTGACAACGGGCGTGGTTATTCCTGGTGCTCAATATGTTTGCGTCAACTCGTACATATATGAGAACAAGATTATCACAGCAAAATATTTTTAGCTCCAGTTAAAGCCGTGTGTTAAAGAAGGCCTGAAGCATTTCATGTCAGCAATAGTCGCTGACTCTATCACCATCACGTTGAAACTCAAATCTTCCGATGTTTCGCGGGGGTAATTCCGGAAAAAGGCAAAAATAAATAAGATTAATCGAAAACCTTTTGCGATAATGGGTGGCGGGAGCAATTTTTCCAACTAGTTTCCCTTTTTTCTAAAATAGAGAACGAAATCGTTTGCCCGTGGAGAGCGATTGGGTATGTTGGCCATGGAACGATGTGCTCAAACCACTCATCTGAATAAAGAGAGAGGCAGGGAAAGCGTTAGAAAGAAATAGATAAAATAAGGGCGGCTCTCGAAAGGTGCAGTCTGACAAGCGATCACATTAATGAAAGAACAGAGCACAACAATATACACTAGAAATCACGAGGTATCGCTTGAAGTCGTTGTTTAGTAAAGTTACCGGGAAAAAAATTATTCCATTTTACATACAATTTGCTACATAATTTTCTATGCTCCTTATTATTTTAGTCTTTTATCACGATATCCCTAAAAGGACTTGTCCTCGCATCTATTCCTCTCATATTACGCTCATTGTCGGATTGGCCGAAGCAGCAGGGTGGTTTCATAATACTGATCTTCCCCAAATGTACTTTGCCTAAATCCATCAAGCAATCGCAGCCTAATCTCATTTCTTTCAAGGTTTCCCTACATTCCTCTAAATATTTTTAGTTTAGAACATGTAATTCGATGCTTGACATCGACCTGTAATGTATTCATTCTTGTTGCTCAATGCATATCGAACGTAGTCCAAAACCATAGTTGATTCAAAATCCGATATTTTTAATAATTATAAAATAAAACATTTTACCTAAATTTGCCATTATGTGTTCGAAATATTGTTACGATCGTGAAAATGGTCGATAGCACAGTTAATTAAATAAACATTTGTCGTTTTTTATTACAACTATATAAATAAATATGGAATTTAAACCGTATGCATGAAAATTCCAAAGCAAATTAAAGTATGAAAATACCTCTGTCGCGATTTCCTTTTCTTCCAGTTTTTGATAGGAAAGGATATACTAACGGATTCCTTTAGCAAACAAGTTACTGTTTGCTGAAAGTGAATACATCGTTCATTAACGTCACCATCATCAGAAAGGATGGATGTCGGTTATTAAATGCTTGGACATATTATCTCAACTATAAGTCTCATAGTAATCATCTTACGAAATTTCAAACAGCAATGCTAATCTAATGCCAATACCAAAAATAAATTTAGGAGTAGGAAGATAGTGTTTCAATTGTTAAACTTAATTCAGTAATACTACTTAATTAACTTCCATTCTCATTCGACTTAAAATGAACAATTGCAAAAAAATTATACGCAAAATCACTTAATAATTTCCATATATTTCCAGAGTCAATGTAGTTGTATATTTACCGATGGAGAGAAATATTTAAATGATTGTCGCCTCGACAGTTAACTGTCAACACCAATTGGTGTTTCACGCTACGCATGATTTCCTGGTAAAAGTTTTTCAAGGTTTCCATTCTTAGTTTTGTCCTCTTGTTGCTTGGAATCGATTGACTCACATTGACTGAACTAGCCACGATTAAGAAAATAACGGTATGACGATGTTCAACCGTTTGTTTAGTAATTTACAATCTGGGAATTCAAATAAACAGTTTTCAGCGGTAACAAAGTGCGCGACTGTTATTACAGACAGAATGGATCGAAAACACTTCAAGATATGAATAGCTGAGTAATATTTTATGTCAGGTTAGTCGCAAATTGATTGAAAAAACAAAAAAATTATCATGTGGTTCTACCCTCTATCACTGGTCTTTGAGGCTTTTCTAGTCCTAAATTGTAGCCTTAACTAGCCTCTTAATTTGTCCGTTAGTTCCATTTCAAAGCAAAATGTAAGAGCGAGTAATTTTCTGATCAACTCTGAAAATCTTTTTCAGGTAAAAAAAGTTCACCGTTATTTTTACGAAGGTTCAGTTGAAACCGGTAATTGTATTTTCCAAGATTCAGATAACTCATAGAAAGAAACTTTAAAATTATTTATATATGTATATTATATAATCTCAAAATTCCCTCAAAATTCATGACCAAATAACTTTTAACAGCTTAACACGAAATTTCTGTGATAGGCCCGGTTGAACAAGCTGAATAAAATTGATAATTGTAGAACATAAGGTTTAATATACAATGAAACCCACTTAAGACACTTTTCAGAGAACCGAGTGAAAACCGCGTTATAAGTCGGATAGCGTTTTAATCGGAATTCTTGAATTAACTATTAATTTCTTGCGTGTAGAGAGACAAAATTTAAGAGTTTTCAAAATTTTGCTCTTCAAATTTTAAACGAGTGCTTCACACTTTAAAACAAAAAAATCTAATTTAATTTTGCTTTTTTTCCAACATTTTGTTGAGGATGGGGTATCTAGAGAGTCTGCGAATGGTTGTTGCGCAAGACTGGGGTGGACTGGTTGCGCCTTCTCGTCATATTTATGTAACATGGTCAGCTTTTAAGGCTAACAGGACTAAATTTACTTTGTTTTCACTCTACAATGAAGCAATTTCTGACCGAAATTAGGGATGAATAGCGATCTGTTTGGCAGAAATGGTGAGGGACCGTCGTTGAGCACGATCACTCCAAGATTATACTCAACCATCACTCCAAGATCACAAACCCACTGCACTCTAGTTTATTCAATGTGCTTACAACATGAGTTTCCGACGAAAGAAAATGCAGCCCAGCGACTTTTTAATTAAGTTCTGAGACGAAACTGATGGCGAAGGATTCTCACTATCGGAGGTAGAAACGGCTTCGTCAGAGGGTTGGTTTGATTCAAGATATCATCATTTTCTTCTTACACAATCAGTCATCGCAAAAGAGAGAGTGAAAAAGAACACACTTAGAGACTATGCGAAGCAGAAGAGGAGGACGGCGATAAAGAAAATGCAAACAATCTACTGTGAATTAAATGAGACGGACGATTGATCCTTTTCACCCTATAGGTAAGATCATCAGCCACCAACCATCTGAGATCCGCGTTCTCGGCCCGGAGGGACTCGAGACTTCAGAGGTTAGGTGTAAGAGAGGCCCACATGGGCCTAACCTCGCCGAATAAAGAGTTTAATAATAATAATAAATGTATTGACAACTGAATACATTTGCTCAAAACTCACGGAAAGGACGGTATATAAAGGACCATGAAAGTCTCCAGCAAATCCATTTTACCCACCCGTGGTGTTCCCCTTGTTAAACAGGATAGTCTGCTGAGTAGTGTCAGAAGGGTTGAATTACGCAGGAAGACAGGTTAAAATTAGCAGGTGAAGTTAGTATTAAGGCTTTGAATTGTGAAGGAAAATGGTATCCTGGATACCCAAGTGGGTAGCGCGTTCGCCTTTGGAGATTTCGTTTCCTGGAGGGAGCCCACACGACCTCAGCCGTCGAAGCACTTTTGAAATCTCATTACACCTAATTAAGAGGAAATGAAACGATCAGGTGAATGAAAGTATTAGAAAAGATTGGCAAGGCTGTGGAGAGAACTGCAACAAACCAATCCTCGGACTCTTGCTGATAACGATATATATTACTTAAAAATTCAAAGAAATATACATGTAAATTCAAAGGGAGTAAAGACGACATTCTTTCTTCTGTATCCTATATCTTCCATGATAGAAAGGCTCCGACGGAAAATAACTCTACAATTCTTTTCTTAACTTGGACTGCAGATACGTGGAGCTACCAGGTCGTCGTATTTGTTGCTTAAATTATCTCCTTTTTAATAGCCTGGAGGAAAATCATGTATACTGCAACATATCTTTAAATATGGAAGCCGACATATGTTATGCAATAATCCATGTATGCGGATTGTGACTTACCTTCTAAACAACTCACCATTTCTCAAACGTGTTACGGTATTAGCTAATTTCCAAACTATTTCCTTCCTTGGTAAGCATGTTGCATCTCCGTTTTCTAACCACCCATACTAATTTTCTGTCCGCCCAAAGCATTGGAGCTAAGTGTGGCTACAATCAGAATTAAGTGGGTGAAATGACTTTATCATAAATTACCTAGGAAATGCTTGTGTACTTTATATTCTGAGGATTAGAGCATTAGCCTTCTATATTTTCAGGGAAGGAAATTTTATTACAACCAAAATAAGAATTTATGCTGGTTCTTTTATAACTAATTTAAGGACCTCAGCGTTGCCATCCCCTCTATTCATAGGAAATGTTCTTCTGAAGAATTTGGACGAATAGCTCGACTATGAGAAATACATTTTTACGACGATCGTCCTAACGCCAACAAGAGGTCCACTCGGAAGAGCGCCGTTGACTGCCAACTCGTTTACGGCAGATTCCAGAATAACTATCGCCTTCAGATCCGATGCAGTTCCATCAGAAACGGAGTGTAAAACTAAGATACATAGAAGTAACTACGAAAATAGTGTCGGCCTGATTTAATTGGGAAAGTTCGTTAAGAAGATTTTCAACAGAATATAGTCGTAACATGATATTTCAGTATGATAAATAAATTTAGGTCGGCATGTAAATATTTCATCATCCATACATTGTTAAATATCTTTGGTAAATCTTTTGTTGTTTCAAATTTCTCGCTTTCTCGATAACATAATTCAAAAAATAAAAAATAAGTTTGTTTCATTTTATTAGAGCATCGTATCTGTTGAAAATGTTTTTATAGATTCCAATACCACTTATTCCATGATACTGTTCTATGACTCAATGTGAATTTTATCTCGCATTTTCCCTCCATCTAAATTTCCCCTCATTATATATACATAAACGCATATGCGCATGTATCAGATATATATCGACACAATGGAATACTCGAGGAGCAGTTGCGGTTCTGTTAAAGAAGGAATTCGTTTTTGAGAGGTTTTTATCCAAGTCGTAGAAATGGTTAAGTCACGATAAATTTTTTACTAAAATTGGTTTAAATTTAAGAGAATATCATGATTTTCGTTTATATTAGTAATAGTTCCTTCGTTAATTCAAAAAGAAATCGAAATAGTAGTTTTATACTTTTGGAACGTAAGTGGTGGTGCAAGCATCTCCATCCCGATATTGCAGAGTAAATCACGTGCCACTATTTCTTTAGAATTCGCAACTGTCGAGATAGAAAGTAAAAAGTAAAGTAGCTAGAAGACGTGAAAGTAAAGTAGCCATAAGAAGTGAAAGTAAAGTAGCTAGAAGAATAAAAAAATGAATGGATAGTCTTTAAATATATAGTCCATATCACAATCTAAAATATGGTTGTTGAAATTGTATATTAGGAGGTAGAATGACATTTTTCGTTCCAATTATGTAAACTCTGAAAGTTAGGAAGAATTCCACGTAAAATGACGAAACAATAACAGTAGTGTAGAACAACGGTGGGGGATTTTTGAATATTTAGTCGCGTTTGCGGTAGAAAACAGAGACAAGGCGTTGCTTCAAAACAGAAGTGTTCAACCTTTGGTAGCTTTTAACTTTTAACGGTTGGTCGCCCTGCTTGTGACATGCAAAGAAGGATTGATGGACCCCGCAATGGACCTCAATAAGGGCCAATAGAAGGAAGCGTGACCGGGAGAGGATGTGAAGAGATCGAGAAAATGGTTACTCGGGAGACAGCGAAGGAAAACGGGAGCGAAAGAATGTGAAAGAGAAGGTGCGAAACAGAAAAGGAATACGGAGCGTAAGGTTGTTTGAGGAGGTGCAACGTTATATGGAAAGACGAGAAGTGAGGTGGGACTGAAATGAACGTGGGGTTGCTAAGGAGAGCAAGGATGTTGAGGTGTGAACGGCGTTTGATGAATTGAAAACACAAGTTTAGAACAGAGCTTTCTCAGGTCATTGATCCGATGCAGAAAAACCTTAGCTATACTTCTCTTTTCTGTGGAAGTATCGCAAAAGAACTTAACCAAATCTCCTCGTCCGTTATGTCTAATAATTTTCAGTTACTTATGAAAAAGTCGGATGAAGGAGTAACCGATTTAAAGATATGTACTACCGAAAGAATTCGGATTCTCAAGGAATTCTTGGGGACAGTTTCTCAGATCATTATCAGCAAGATGGCTTTCTTGTCTTTACATACAATACAAACCATCAAAATGAAATTTCGACCTGAAATGACGACTTGATGACTGGTCACCAATAGAAATGGCTGTTCGAATTAAAAAGGTTTTTATCTCAATACAGTCTGTAACGAAGAGCAGCCAAGTCACAATGATTTAAAATAATCAAATACACTAACCCGTGGAATATGCGAAAGTACCGAATTTTGCAACCGAATTTGCATCTGCAGGAAGAGTGAATATTTCTCTCTTAACTACGATGCTGATAAAAGTTATTACGGGTATAACATTTATGATAAGTATGATAGAGAGGGTCTCTAAATGAGAGAATTGGAAAGAATATAAAGTTAGAGGAGACGAAGTTCCATACACCGAAGCCGGAGTAGACACGTTAAAGACTACGTTCAACTTTTTCGACGTTTGTTTTTAATTCCTCGAAAAAGTAGACGATCTTCGTCTTTGTTTCTGAGGATATGCGTCATACCGCATCTTCTTCTTCTCTGCGCTTAATTTTTTGAGCGTGTGGTCCAATCTACCACGGAAAGGGGCTCATTTTTTCCTTTCTTCTCTCGAAGATTTTTCCAATCCCGGAACAATTGGCTAAATTGCAGCTGCGTTGCTATGCGACCCTCTCGCTTTCCTCTGTATCTGAGGGTCACATCCTCATTGTGAAGGAGCGCTTTCCGGCGCTTCGTATGCTTTTTCTTATCTCCGGAGTGGAAAACAGAAGACGAGGATAAGGGTGACGTCACGATATCAGGAGCGGGTGAGTCCGCACTTTTTTACTGACGAAAACAGATGACAGACGGTGAGCTGGCCGCTTCCCGTGCACGGTGCAGCTTTGCTGCATTCATTCACTGACGATGCTCTTTAAAATCCTTAAAAGGTGCCAAAATATTTACTTTCCGAGGCAAAATGAATTGGATTGTCTCAGGTATATACTTCAATGAATCATTAATGCGTTACGTTAAATAATTTCTTTTAAAAAGAAAGACTGAAAACTCAGAAGACGGAAATGAAATTAATTTTATCAAGAGTGACTTGAAAGAATTTCACACATATCTTGAGACAACACTTCGTAACTTAGGCAGCAGATTTTTAATCTTTTTTTGAGCAGATGAGAAAATAAAAAGCTGCAGTAGAAGTTAAAAAGTGTTCTTTTATTTAAGATACCCAGGTGACGGTTAAACTTAATACCTTTAATTGATATGTCTTTACTCGTGAGTTGCCTGTAAGTGGATATTTCGATCAGATTTCGACTAATTGCTTAGAATAGTGGTTCGGGTTTAATTTGTCCAATTATTTATCCATTTTTGGATTTATGACTTATATTTCAATAAAAACATGTATGTACACTGGTGGAATGAATTATGTTCCATTCATTACTTACACTCCAAACACCTGATGATTATTATTATGAAAATTAGAAGCCCAAAGACTGTGAGTTGTTACCAAAGTCGATGATGATCAAACTAGAGGTTGTTCATATTTGGGGTAATAAATATATTCCATTCAACTAAATTGTTTCCTTTTCATAGATAGACTGATCAAATATTCTCTTCAAATGAAATGTCAAGCAAAATTAAGTTCTTCAGAACAACAAACATTCAATGGTGACTCTTGATAGGTTTGTATCAAAGCTTTCCTTTGGTCTATGCACCATAATGTTAATATCTCACTGAAGATGGTCTTCCTTAGATGTACAAGGCATTTACCCTCGTTAATTTTGACGTATAGCTTCCCTAATGCTTTTTTTATCTTGAGACATAAATTAAATTACATAAACACCTTCTAGATATATATCGTAGTTATTCCTCACTCATTCATCGAAACAAATTTTTCTAAACATTCTCGCGAAAGGTTGAGTCAACAATCTTCACAAGTAGAAGTAGTAGTCATTGCTATTTATATAGATTATACGTGTTAGGAATTTGTGGTAATGTTGAGACGCCGACAACTTTCACTATATAATATCCATTATTGTTTAAAGGTATATAAAGCCAAATATGCTTTTATGAATGAATTATTTGCGTTAAATGCTGAATAACAAATATTTAATCTCAGCTGAGAAATGTCATTAGTTTTCGAGGATAAGAATTTCTGTTCCCAAGAAATCGAAAGTAACCTGTGAAGATTCTCAAGCTGCGTGAACGAGACTGAGAGATTCACGAAAACTAATTCGTTTGATCTTATTGTTAGAGCTGGGCTTTGAGGTACCCTAAAACAAAGCGGTAATTTGCTGTTCTCAAGATCGTCGGCACTCTTTCCACCCTCTCAGATATCAAGATGAAACTTGAATTACTTCTTTGAATAGGAAAAGGGTGTCACACTCCAATTCAGACAAAACATTTTCCTTGGTCCTGTGCAATTTCTGTCTTGTCCTATAAAAGACTCCGTTGTCTTTGAGGGAGTAACAGCAGAAGTCACGTAGTATAATAGGTAGTATTTTGCCAGCATTCGCTTTTGCCCCGAGAGATAGAATACATTGAGTCGAGCGATAACACACATGTGAGCCAGCGTTTTAACTCTCTGCCAGTATAAACGTTTTTTAGTTGATGCTGGGGGGGGGACGTGGTTTGTGGACGTAGACAGTGAAGTTTGTGGACGTAGACAGATTGTTTTTTCTTTTTCCTATTTATTATAAACGTTTTTTGCAGCGTCCCATTTTCTCTCTTCTTCCATTCAAGTCAATTGACACTCCATTGACTCTAAAGAAATTTTCATGTTATACAGTTTTACTCATACAGCATGGCTCTTTAATTTTGTAAAACCGGAGTTGTTGAATCATTATCGACAAAAACATATTTCGCAAAAATGGTAAGGTAGCTAACATATTTCCAGTATTTCAGGTGTTAGGTAGTGCAAGTTAGGTAGTGCACGACGTTTCAGTCTTCAACTAAATAGTTGGAATTCGCAGCAACTTCACACGAGATGATTGGAAAATAACTCTCCTTAAAAGTTCAGATTAATAATAACTAAAGATATGAAGAAAAGTTCTAAATTTAAGCTATAAAAACTTTAAAATAGCGAATAATAATAGATAAACAAATTACCTCTAAAGTTCAACGGATAGTAATTTATCCTTTATTCCGACTATATGTGAAGTAAAACTTTTCTAGTAGAGTCTAAATACTCTCGAAGAAAGTTGTTAACCTTTACAGGCAGAATATAACATGATAATGGCTAAATACTTTACAGAAGTTTGCCAAAAAAGCATTGTGACTGAATTGGGTGTGTCCGTGACGACGAGCCGGACTCTGCCGCGCTGCCGAAAAATCCTCAGGAAAGCAGGTGGATTGAAACAGTATCTTCAGATTCTATACCTAAAATAGTCAAGCGACAAATTTATATTAGGAATACAAATACAACGGGTGACTGTCTCCAAACTTGTTTATCAGTATACTGAGCTCATAGAGCAGCCGAACTACTACGTGTTCGAGAATGTTTGCGATGGGTAAGTCCACCAGTTATCCAGCCTAATTTTGCGATCTAAGAGGGCATTTGAATGAGTGCACATATTATGGATGTCGGTGTCGGTGAGTTGGCAACGTAGGAAATTTCAGCTCTAATAAAGAAGTTCTAATTAAGAGAAGGAAAATAAAATGAATAAATTTATACCAAAGATGCTGAAATTTTATTCCCCATGATCAATCTAGGAATGGTGCATATATTTTCAACAACCGAGTACAAAGTAATGGACAGGGATGCAATCATTCGAAAAGTATTAACAACAGTAACAATGGAGTTAACATTAAATGTAACATTTTAAAAGACGTTGTGCGGTTTCCCCAAAAATATTAGACTAGCGTAATTTGTTGTTTCAGGAAGCGAATCTTCCTTCCTTTCGAAGACGCTGTTGTGCAATAGCACTCGTTCATTCATTTGCCTACTCTTCGACATCAAGGCGCTCCAGTGAAGGATCTGCTGAAGGACTTCGCATCGGCATAACTAACGAAAGCCCACACGCATTTGAAAGGCAAACGAGGCATTTGAAATGGAAAACTTACGCAAAATATATGTTAGTGATTCTTGGAATGAAGAAAGTAAATCTCAGCATGAAATTCAAACAAAACTCTTCCTCCATTTCAACTTCGTGAGCTTTGTGGGATTGGCTATTTACTGCGACCGTTATGAGTTTGTTGGCGAATCAACCCATAGAATCAACGATGGATGCCATCAAACATTTCAGCAGAACCAAAAGATCTAAGAGATCAAAAGATATACGATCTAACTGCCTATACGAAAAGAACTTGAATACTGATTTTTGTTTCGACTGAGGATCGAGCAAAAAATGTTGCAAAATATATACGACACGGTAATTTACAGGGAAATAGAGGGTAAAGAGGATAGATTAACCCTGTCGAATGGATTAGGTAAAATTATGAAATGGTGAGACGATTGGCAATTAGAGCTAAATGTAGACAAATGTTCAGTAGTTAACTTCTTCAAAAGAAAATCTGTTTTTAAAGATTATCCGTACAGTTTTCGTGGGCTAAACTTATTAACAGTAGAATCGGTGAAATATCTAAGAGTAGGAGGGAAGAAAAAGTTCGCGAGCGATGTTATTTTGCGTTAGTTAGGATTCATCTTGTGTATGTGTGTAGTGCATGGGACCCTTCCGATAACTCTTGTAATCGAGAATTAGAACAGGTGCTGCGAAAGCCGATACGCTTTGCAAAGAATTGCTACGATAAATCTGTGAGCGTCACTCAGATGCTTGAGGACGCATTATGGGAATATTTAGAAGTCAGACAATTTAAACAAAGGATTTATTTACTAATTAAATTCAGAGAAAGCACGTTCTCCCTGTTACATAGGCCGTTCTGATAGTGCGAGAAAGGTCGGGGAAATAGATGCTAGAACCAATCGATTCAAGAACTCATTTTTTCCGCGAACGATACGCGAAAGTAATAGATTAGGAAAAAAGAGTCATGGTGGATGCACCCCCTGCCACACGCAGAAAGGTGGCTTGCGGGGTATTTTCATAGATTTAGACAATATATTTGAAAAACAGGACTGGTTTCAAGGATTCTACCTCATCGTCAGACATCCGGAAGAAATGCATGGCAAAATATATACAGTCATGTAAAGGCGACAACTAAGAGAGGAGGTGGAAGGAATGGAATTGAGTAGGGAAAGCAGGGAATAACAGAAGATTCTTATGGAAAAAGAATTAGCAGGAGGTAAATGAGGAAGAACGGCCATGAGAAGAATGGGTTGATTTTTGCCGAAAAGATATTCGTTCGCTAGGTTTATGGGGTGGCTGTGAAGCATGTTTCAGTTTGTCAAGATTCTTTCCTTTGTGTCCAACGCTGAGGATTGAAATTGATTAATTATAAGCAGGGATACTTTTGTGCCAATAAGTAAATAATATTTAGATTGTATAGATTATAAATAATAATAAATATANATAAATAGATATTCTTATGTAAATAAATATCTTAATACAATTTTCTTGATTTCATCGAATAATTAATTTGTTAGGGTAAAAATATATCTTGAAATATGATTGCAAAAATTTCGCACCAGTTTTGTTATAGTGACTACTTATTACGATTTTACAAAGGACATGAAAAACTTTCGGCTTAGATCAACGAATTAACGCACACATTTATAAAATTTTTCTTTTCAATTTACCCAAATTACGTTACAATTAATGAGAGACAACCGTGATTTTCTCATGTACGCATGCAGCCTTCTTAAGCTATTCTTAAGTTGGACTGCATTATTTATGATAAAATGTGTCTCCAAAAGAAATAACTGGCTTTATGTAATTTTACAAAATGCTTTAAAAATTATATTATAATTCGAAAAATAGACATTAAATTCGGAAATTTTCGAAATTTCCTGCGAATCGTTACAAATTTACGCAGGTTAACAATGCTTTTTAATACGTATATATTCTCATAACAGGTCCTTTCGTAACTTCGGTAGTTTTAAATCAGCAGAAGTCGATTTATCTCTCATCTTGCAATATTTATGTTTCTTTCATTCTGTTGGAAATCGTCTTTGATGCAGCATGAAAATAAAAGGAAAAATGCTTCGCACGATCGTCATCTGAGGGAAGGAGGGACTCGAAACTCGATTTCACTTGTATATCAATCGATAAAACTGTACTCGGGTTTCTCAATTTAAATTTTACCTCTCAGACTTCATTGAAAGCGGTATGTTGCAATCGATATTGAGCCTTTAGCTTAAGATTTTCTTTGCTCCTCAAAAAGTCCATGTTTTCCCTCATTCCCTCATTCTACTTCAGAATATGCAAGTTACTCTTCCCATTTATATCGCAGCTGAATTCCCTCCTCTCCGATCGTCGCTTTAAACTAAGAGTTGCCACACTTTTGCTTTCCATTTATGTTACTTAGTATGGTTTTCAGTAATGCCGATAAAACTTCTTGATTTAGTGGCGTTCTTAAAGGTGTATATGCCATTCTAATTTATATGAACTACTAGTCATTGACTATGACTTGTCGTTTCTCTTTGGCTCTTATTTTTTTATGCGATGAGGTACTTAATTACTTAACTAATTCAATTACCGCTTGCAAAATTTTGCACCAGAGATAGTAACAGTGACTTCGTAGAAAATCACGCAGATTTAAATAGCTGCTATATAAATATTTATGAAAGAAACGATATCATAAAAGGGGTTTTATCTCTAAAATAATCGTTTCTCATGTTTGTGTATTTGACGTATTTAGATTTCTGAGTCTGAGATTTACTTGCGAAAATAATAGGCTTTTAAAGTAATAATTTAGTTCTTTTCCAGAAAAAACAGAATGGATAAATTGCAGATTTTTTTAGCTTCCGTAGCCAAAGCCAGCACTCATTGAGCCTCGGTTCGCTCCACTCAAAAGAAATGAGAGAATCATCGCCTCATAAATCTCACGACTATCCATTTAACTCTGTTTGTTTCCTTTGAATCCTCTGTTGACGGAGAAGTGGCAAGATATGGAAGGAATATTTGTTTCTGAAAAAACAAACGATGTCGACGAACTAATTTGGAGATGCCCGACTCCTTAACGGACGAAAAATAACATGTGAGATTTATTACAACTGAGAGAGAGGATGCTGTTTCAACAAACAAACTTGTGGATGTGGTGTATTCGTGTTCCATTGAGAAGACGAGACACTTAAATACTGCAGTGCAAGTAACTGACTTCATCAAACAAACCATATTTATGACATTTGCCGTCAAAATGTGTCGGATGGATTTAAAGAACGGTTTTAGCTGTTTTGCGATGAAAAGTATTCAGAAAAATAACGGAAAGAAATGGCTTATAAAGGGAATAAGTGAACAGTAACTGGCAAAATGAAGTCTGTTAAGGAACGGCTTATTTTCGGAACCACTTAGGTTGCATCATGGGGAGCATAGATAATTCAAATTTTAGAGGAAATTGATTCATTCCAAATAATTTTAAATGTTATTTTTTAAATCTGTCATCAGAGACTAAGAGTTGAAGTGGTGACGAAACTTTTGTAATGAGTTTCTCCTTAATACGAAATAAATATAAATAATTTAATTTGAATGACTTTAATTGAACTTAGAGGAAACATATTGCCCCTAATTTGTAACTAATATAAAATATACTGAAATATTTTCACGATAGATTTTAACCGTTGAAGGGAAAGTTACGAAATATCATATCACATTGTTTAAACTAAGAACAAAACATTGCTAAGATGCACAATATAAACAGCTCTAGATGAATGAGTTGATGATGAAGCTAAGTGTTGGATAAAAGTCATCGGTCGGTTAGAAAAAACTTCCTTCGGAAGACTATCTTTTATGTAAGCGGAAGAACAACACCTTCTTTGGTAGGATATGCTTTTTGTCAGTATAGTGGATCACTTTATCTTGATATCCTAATGTACCTGTCAGTATAAGCCATTATTCCTAGAATGCCTTTGGTTTGAGAAAATCTTAGGGGAAAATTGTTCTAATTATTTTAATAAGTGGGCTCTGTATCAACCACATGATAAGTATCGACCCTCCGAGGTAATAAATAGCTACAGAACATTTTCTCGCAACGTTTCATGAGTTGGAAAGAATAACATAATCATAGACACATAAATGTCTATGTATCTACCTCTTTTTGTAGCATTTCATGTACATAGAAATAAATAACGTAGTTTGGTTTTCAATCCCAGACATTTCATTTGCCTTAGGGGCGATAGGAATACTTCGAGTAAGAGAAAGTTTTGTATTTTTAATTTCACGAGACCCTTCAATCAAGTTACATATTTCGAGAAATTTGGTTGGAGAAGATAATGTTATGTTTGTAAAGCTGTTAGATGTAATACTTGAAGTGGCGAGGTAATGACCACTTGATCTTGTTTCATTACAAATTGCTAAAAATATTGATATACCTGAAGATTGCTGTAAAACAACCTTTTATATCCTACATTAATACTTCTCTTCTTAAATAAACATACTTTAGATTTTTTTCTAAATGATCTCCTCATAGCACCCATTGCAGAAATGACCTACACATTATCATTCACCAACCTCCACAGTTCTTTAATATGGATTTTTAATACTTTTTTCTTTCAGAATTTAATGCTTTCAAAGTTTGTCAGCTTCTTGTTTCTTGACTTTATAGGAGGCCATACTTAATCCCTAATTGTAATTAATTACCTGATCCTGAAATACGATCACAATCCCTTTTGTTTCAGGGGTAAAAAAGAACAGTCTCTAACCAATATAAGAAGTTGCTTTGCTTTTTTTTTTGGCGAAGGAAAAGATGAATATTTTTCATGTAGCTTTTTCATTCCCTTTTTTGGGGTGTGAAGCTGTTGTTGAAGACTGTTTTGGACTTCAGTTGAAGGAACCTCAGAGGATGAAATCAGTATGACAAGGCGTGACTTCGTAGGTGTGAAAGAGAAAGGAGTACGCGTGTGGAAATTACAAAATTGTCCTCGCATGCAAGACAAATTATTTCTCATTTTTTCTTTTACGGATCTTCGAAGATTAATCAGGGCCCCTTCCGCCAACATTCAGGGGTTAGTCTGTCCACGGATAAATTGGTGGAAACATAAAAATTTCGTTAGAAATCGTCTAGAGGTCCTATCTAATGGATTTTAATCTGTATCACCGAAATATAAGTTTTCCACCAAATAGAAAACTAGGGAGAACTCAGCGACTCTTAAATCGCTTTTTATATTTCGAAAGATCACATTCCGCATCACTTTCTAAATTTTTTAAATATACCCCAATTAATTAAACCGAGTGTAAACGTCGACTTGTTTATAATGTATCATCGTTGGGCGGATTTCGTGAAAATACATAATAAAGGAAAGTAAAGAAGGACGTAGTAATTTTGTAAAATATCGTGGAAATTACTAATTTCTTCATTTCCTTCGTCGTGTATTTAGAAATATACGCTATCCCCATTTTGTTATATTTCCCATTCCCCAATTTATTATAATTAAAAAGTAACAAAAATAAGCTGATGTTTGAATGTTGATATTTATGAAGCAAGAAACAATTCAGGCGCTTCGTTTTCCATCAGAATTGATTCAGGTGGCGAAATGAAGGGCCACCACAAACCACAATTATTTTTTAATTCGTCAGAATTCATTACTGTCACAGAACCTCACAAGTGAGGAAATGTCTATTTTCAGACACGGTTCGCTGGTAAATACTACGTTAGGAAGGCTTGTTATTTAAAGACTGGAGTTCCTTTACAAGTTTCAAATCTAAAAGTTTTCATAAAAATCGAATGAAAGAACAAAGGCATACCTATGATATAAAATCATTGGACGAGACCATTATTCAAATGTCAATTTCCTGTGACTCCAGCATTCGTAATGACGATGTATAAATTGCGGGGACAAACTTACGATCATGCAAGAATGTTTTTGATCAGTATGTTTTATTTTTCTTCTTAAGGACTAAATGTAAGCAAAAATAAACATAAATATAGATTTCAACAAAATTTGAAGAAAGATTATGTCATGATTAAAGAGGGAATATTATTTACGTAAAATCATGCTCGGTATTTGGTTGTTTCTACAATAAACTTCTTCTCGGATTTAAGCGACTCTTAAAATGACTCCATTCCTTATATTTTCATCGTTTTCTGTCTTATGTTTCTTCATTCATTCCGTTCGTTTGCTCTACTCTCGAATTGCACACTCGACATGTCTTATAGCCATATAACTCGACAAAATTACAGCAAATGTGGATAAAAGGAGTTCTCCGTATTTCCTCGTCCACAATGAACAACAGAGGCAATTAAACTCCTATTGACCCACATATCGGGTGAATTAACTCTTGGGCCATTCCCGAACTGCGAGGATAAGCCGTAATTCAAAACCCTTACGCTAATTAACGGTAGCATTCTCGCATGTTCCGTCCGCCGTACCGCTAGATGGTGCTTATGATTGAACGTAACTGGGAAGACGTCGGTGTAACATCCTTGGACTGTAAAACGATATCGGCGATGGCGAGTTAAACGAAGGAATGAGCTCTTTGACATGCGAAGCGTCGCTGCCTCGAATTGGCATCGGCGCGTGGGAAACCGCTATCCGGGAGATGCTGCAATGCGTGAGATGCATCGGATACTTCGGAGATGATGGGAATATTGCTCCTGTCGTGGCCCCCTTCGGTTTGAAGATGAGCTGCGAGATCAATTGTTTGTTAAGTCTCTTTTATTCCCCATATAGGAACGGGTCTTCTTCATTTACACTTCATCTGCACAGAAGACGGTACGGTTATCCCTCTCGGGTATTATAGATTGCCTGCAACAGGCCCGCGCAAAATATGCACATGCAGTTTGCTTGATTCACCATGCGGCCCAAAATGTGTTGAGGAACTTATTCTTTTTTTCACGACGATTGGTAATTATTTAAAAATTTACGAATGACAGGAGGAATATAATATAAAGCCTTATATTAATTGCGACTGGCAGTTCACAATTTACAAATACTGAGTAATTTGTACAATATGCAAAATCTCAAAAGCTATATAAAAAACTATGGCATTCTTAAGAAGCAACCCGATAACACCAAACATTATTATAAAAGACCAAGTACTGGTTTATACTGCGAAGATATATTAATTAATAATAGAATTTTCCAGAGGATATGTGAGACGGTAAAAAAACTTAAGACGCAAAACGAGAAAAGAGTCCCAGATAAAGTTTTATAAAGTGATGGCAGTTTCTTCTGTGTTGTGTCCGTTTGAATGTTGGGCAAAATATTAAAAGAAATTAACGGTAAGAGAAATAGACAATGCTAAAAAAAATAGTCAGAAATAAATACTTCTATCATTGTAGGGGTGTATAAGAATAAATAAATCAAAGAATACATAAAATTGAAAGGAAATAGGAATTCAGACAATTATAAATTAGTGGAGTATAAGTGCAGGAGGAAAGTACATGTACGAATTTAAGGAGAGGCCTCCAAAGCAAGCAATGGAATAAAAGCCATTAAATAAAAGAAGGCACAAAGGATGAGATCTAAAGTCTAAACCTGAAGGAAAGAGAAGAGTGAAGAATATTTTGCTGTTGAATCGTGAAATTTCATCGTTCATTTGATTTTTCTGAACTCTTCCCAAGGCTTTCAGTTTTTTCCGAGAGAAATTCCATGATACAAATTCATATTTGCTAACAATTTATTGCGACATTTTCAATTTTTATTCATATGTAGTATATATACTTTTTATCAGAAAATGAAGATACGGTATCTTCTCCTGAACAATTCCAGCAAAGAAACTTAATCTATAAAAATCAAAATTAGTTTGTGTCAGTCCAACAAAAGTTCGCTCTACTTTACTGCAAATAATGTTCGATCGGCGATATTTCCCTTTCTCTCTACTCTTAAAGACTAAATCTAACTCCTTACGTTCCTTGAACATTTTTTCTCTTCGCCGCTTTTACCGCCTCTGGCCTATATTGACCTGGATGCATGACTCTCACAATATCACTCATAAAATAGCGCCATCTTATTTTATTGGTCTGGTAGACATGCATATAAGCTTAACCATCGCTAGTCATCTACATCGCTACATCTACTTATGTACCCTGCAAGCTGCCTTTCAACGTTTGGCAGGGGGTGCATGCGCCATGACTCTACTTCACTGACTTACTTTCCCGTATCGTTCGCGGAAATAATGAATTTTTCAATTATCAGATTTAGCATCAATTTCTCTGAAATTTCTCGCGGTATCACAATGGTCTATGTGAAGGGGAGGACGCCTAATATATATCGGCTACATCTTATTAGAATGGGCTTTCTCTGCACTCGTTCATTAAATTAATCCCTTTTCTAACTTTTCCACTTCCTAGGGATTCACATCTCGCGTCCTGAAGTATATGAGTAACACTTACTGATTTATCGTAACAATTTTTACGAAACGTATCGTCTTTCGCTGTTTTTTTATTCTCGAATACAACACTTTTCTGCAGGGTCCCATGCAGTACACACATATTGAAGTTGAGGCCTGACCAACGCAACATAACATATCTGACAGCCATTGTCTTCGCTCCAACCGTCTATTCTCTTAACTTTTAAAGGGCAATACCCAAAGTTGTGCTCTTGAATTGCTCTCCGCCTGAGTTGAGTTTAAAAAGTGCATCGCGTATATGGTCTCTTTAACTCGCTAGCGCTCCACTAATAGCGGTTCGCTCGGCAGTCAAATTAACGCGAAGAACAATGGACACACAAAAACAAGGATGAAATTAAGCGATGAGCGAAACTCGTCCTCGCAAAAAGGTCGCTCAACACCACCATTCTCCTCTCTCTGCCACAAGATGGCGTGGAAATATCGGAACGCTTTCTTACGGATTCTCGCGTAAAAAGGTTAATCTGAGAGAGAGCAGCCATTTCTGAGGAGCGAGTTTCATGCAGCGCCGTGCCCCGTTTCAAATTCCGCGAAATGCAGTTCGAATGGGCTGACCTTTAATCCAATGCACGCTCGATCACTAACTTTCACCGTGGGGAAGGAAGGGTACTCAGTCTGGTGGTTCGTGGAAAACGGCGGTGAAAACGGAGGGTGGTTCATCGAATTCACGGGATTGAATATTTTTCATGAAAATCTTTCGCTTCTGTACTTCGTTGTTCTCTTTGAAATATTCCACGAATAATAAACTAGTTAATATGCATATGTGAAAGTGTTCGTTACGTTTTACGAAACTCGTTAAATATTCATTTTTTTTCGCACGGATGTATCTATACACGGTTTCTCCATTTAGATGTACGTTTCAACTGCATATTTTCCCGTTAGTAAACATAGAAGAATTTTAATGCGTTATAGACGAAGTTTCCTCACTTGCTGTCATAGATCCAGCGATTGGTTAACTTGATGTAATTGCGAGACAATAGGATTTAAAGAATTTGTATCGAAAAAGATTAATTTGCAACCGTCTTAATTTCGTAAAATATGTAGGGCATTGATTAAGGCATAGTTGCTTCGTTAAGAGAGAATTCGTATTATCCGGTTGAAATCATGAAGATCTGGGACCCAATTTTTTCTGCCACAAAATTGGGCGGCAGCAAATATTTTTACGCTCATACGAGTGGTGGTATACGAGTAGTGACATTAGCTTAAGTGTTAACATTAGCTTAAGAATTGAATTAGATATTAACAATTTTATCATCGTTGTAGGTAGTCAGTAATATCTCTTTTAAGTTTTATACTATCTAATTGGAAACCACTCCCTCTCTTGCCAAAACTTTAACTTACAGTGATATTTCCTTCCTAAAACGACGAACTAAACATTTATATTCCATTTACATTTCCAAGTAAGTAAATGACTAAGGCTGGGAGACATTTGGGTGTGTCCAAGGGGTTAAAGCACTGGACACAACGTCATCAATAATTCTTTCTTGGCCACTTTCGATCCATTCCCTATCAATCGATTTGGTTCCAAATTTACGATAATGAACGATCGTTGTGAAAAAATTTCTCCTGGATTTGAATACGGTACTGCTTGGAATAAAGACTAACGTGTTACCAAGTCGGCCATCTACTGGCAAAAGTTGTTAATAACGTATTGTTTAATGGCTGTATTTGTTAATCTTAATACATTTTTAACTGATGATTCTAAATTATTGGAGCGTGAGTCCGCTCATTGATAAAAGACGCGATAAAGCCACAGAATATTTTGAGAAGAAGTCCCCAAGATCTAAAATCACGATCAGCTGACCGATTTTCTAAATACTACAAATCACTGCTCTGATAGGAAGGGTATTGTATGTACACGGATAAAAGATCTCGACATTCGTTCTCTCGCTTGTCTTTTCTTCCTTAGCGATATCTCGAATCGCACCCTTCGACAGCACCTCATAACGGACTCGCTGTGTTCGTCGGGTGCCGTTATGTCGCCATCGTAGCTATCCGAGCAGATTATCGGGGATCTATCCAATCACGGCTATGCAATGTTGTCAGATTTCTTGAAGCTGAGGTGCGGGTCTATGGACTTCGAAGATTCCTTTTTTGGTTCGGAAGAGAATTTTCAGGTTCAGCCTTAATTTAAATTTATACGACATCAAGTTTCTTTTGAAATGTATTTTTATTGTTTCGCTAAACTTCAATAGCAAACTTAAGTATTGATATTATCACTTTCGAGCCCCTTTGGCAAGGTGTCAAATATTTACTTCTAGTTCCTCGTTGCATAAATGTATTTATTAGTTGAACCCGCAAACATTTTTTCTGCATTAGTTTTTACATAAGGATAGGTATTAATCATGAAATTAAATAAAAATTGGAGAAGAATCTACGATATGATTATGGATACCATTTTATTAAATAATTTTTTTGCTGTCTAATTTGAGGAACATTTAACGAAAATTTTGGGAAATAATATATGCATGGAAAATTCTGTCAGAAGAAACGAGCAGCCGAAACTAGAGCCACAATCACTTTCACCGATGTTTTCTTTGACCAGTCATATTCATGAAGCGGTGGTTCATTCTCCTTTAGAAAAGATTCCTTTTGTTTCGTTTTACTCCTTCGAATATATTCCTAAGCATTATATCAGCAGTAAGAAGGGACTATGAAGTCTCACTTTCGCCCTTAAAGATGTTTTATTATTATAATAATTAGTGACTTTCAATTGATTGCTTTTTTGGTAAGACTACATGAATATTCTATGTATATTGATTTTTCTTTATTCGTGTCGAATAAAAATTAAGGATTGAAACTTAATATTTACATTACATTTACATAAATACCCCGCAAACCGCCGTATGGCGTATGGCAGGGGATGTTAATACACCAAGGTCCCTAATTATTCATCCTATTTACGCGTCTAATACTATCTGGAAAGAGAGACCAATAATAACTATCCGTTCGTGCAATAATCTCACGAAATTTTTTCGACGTATGGTCTCGAAAATTGCGTTCGCTAAGCGCAGGAATCACTATGTCGCGTATTTCGTCATGTAAGTCACTACTCAGGAATTTCTCGAACAATCTGTGCCTAAACTCGAGTCTTCTATCGTCAAGAGAATTCCAACCGAGGGATTTAATCATATCTGATACACTGGTGTCGAACTTGTAGTCTTCCTCAACGAAACGAGCCGCTCTGCGTTGTACGCGCTCTAGTTCCAGAATCAAACCCTTCTCGTGCGAAGTTTCATAATTCACTCCTCGGAGAGCTCTTCATGATTGCAGCTCCGTTCGGCGATATTTGCCCGCAAATTGCTCTCAACATCCGACCTTTTCTTTACAAATGCACAATCTCAATTCACAGATCGCATCTCTGCGGTTTGATGTGCAACTAACAGGAGGTCAATTCATAGATCAGCGTTTTCATTTGCACCCAATACGAATTGTTATTTGAGAAAAATGGAAGACTGCGTTATTTTCAGGTCTTATGCTTTGTTTCGAAACTCCGGAGAAAACTACGGTAACATTTTACCAACGAGATACCCTTTTTCAGAGAACTAAAATTTTGTTCCTTTTTGTTTTGGGATCTGCTGACGATGACAGATTTAACTAAAATCCTTTCTGGTGTTCGCATGTGCGGGAACAAAAGTTAACTAAAAAAATGGTATTTTCAATTTTTTCACCAATTATAGCATTTTCAGCTGTCTTTATGCGCATTTTGGGAAAGTATGGGATTTCGCAATTTGGTTAATAAATCAACGGCTGGAGAAGACAATTATAGGACGAATTATCCCAAGGAAGAATGGACTTGAAAAAAGTCTGACGGGACCGGGAAGTTCCCGGTCCATTCTTCCTTGGGATTTTTCCTGAGCGCGCACCATCTTGCGCAAAATCACCCTTAACCGTTTTCCTGAGGACGAATTATCTTTGGCATTCGAGATTTCGTTGTATTGAAATCACTTTTTATATTTCGTGTCCAATTATTTTTTATTTCGTCGTTGAATAATAGACTGCCCAATTTAAATATAAAAAAGAATAGCAAATTAATCCAAGGAAAAGGAGTCATTTAAACGGATAATTAGCTATGCAAGTAAGAGTAGTCGTTCCTGATGATATTTTTCCTAGTGATAAAAATATCTATTTCCTTATAAACTATTGAATGGACTGCGACCCGAAATTTTCTAAAGAGATACAAACAAAAAACAATTACCGGCGATTATTTGGAATTAAATGAAGTCTCTAACATAACTAAGTCATAACTATCGATTGTATGTACGAATTGGCTATCTTTAAGACATGTACAGGATAGAGGGTCTTTGATAATAGAAAAGGGATGATGAAACATTTAATTCTTTCGTTCGAAAGTGATTCAATTTAACATTTTAGTATCTGAAGCTTAAGTGCTAAAGAAATGTCAACACTACAACACTCTCATAATCAACATTTCAGAGTTGTTCATGAAATATCACAAAATGTTTAGCCGTAGATTGTGGTTTCTTTGATCCTTTGTTTGATTTTTTGCATCGCCATTGCATGTGAATCATTTTAATTGAAAATTTAGACATTTTAATTGCTGAGATACAAATATTATATTACAGTATAAATGGATTTGTCCATTCCTTTTCTTAGTTGATTATTTTATTTTTAGTGACCTCATACGGCTTGTTCATATANCCACATGGGCCTAACCTCGCCAATAAAGGGTCTATCTAAATAGAATCGAGAGATTTTATTGGCCTCACTGCATCCGAAGAATTTTAAGCGATTTTTTGAAATATCCACGGATCTGAAACCGCTCTAGGAAAATAATGAGACTCTCAGCTCGCACACAAGGCTCAGCTGCAGAATATATCATAGACTAACGAATGTTCCCTAGTCCATCGTGCGATGGCTTGATGTTCTTAAACCTCCTGTTGATTTCGTTTAAAAAATGATTTGAATTTATATGAAACATTAAATGATGGACGTGAAAGCGAATTGTGAATCGAAAATTTGAAGGCCACCGCTGTTGAGCGGAACTTGATTTTACTTGTCAATGCTAATGGAATTCCATCTAATCCTTTCCGTGCTGCCCTGGAATTTATACTCTTCTAAATGGAAAAAAGATCAATGCGATCGATTCCGAGATACTTATGTATCAGGCATGTATTTATGCATCTTATGAGTATTTAGCAAAGTTATTAAAATAGAATTTAGTTCAACTGAAAAGTTTTTCCTCTTGTCATAGAAGTGAGAAAATCCAATCATACAGATGAAGTACACTTGATTAGAGATTAGAGAAAATCAATGGGATTAAAAAAAATCTTTGAATAATAGATAGATATGCTTGCTTTCAATAAAAACATCACACAGAAATATTTCACAACAGTTTGAAAGCTTTGGATTGCCTCTTAAGAAAATCTGTGCACCGACGTAAAGAAATATACGCATTGCAAGAAAAATTCACTTTTCACGTATGAATTTGAATGAAAGAAAAATGAACTTTCCAAAAATAGAAAAAAATGTAGTAAGAGCAAATTTAAGGAAATGATAAAACATACCATTCACCATATAAACATAAAAAACAGTTTCCTCGTTCGCCGACTGTCAGCCAAAATATTTTTTATAAAACTCCACGCATTTTATATTTTAGGATACACATTTTCAGTCCAAATAAACATAAATCATTAAATGTCGATTAAAAACTGTTAAATTTTGTTTGGGTTAGTGTACATCTCCTCATATTAAACTTGATTGCACTATCATAGTTTCTTGGCATTATAACGTAAAATAATTTCATTTTATTAAAAAAATACAGATGTCGGAGTGAAGGTATTTCCAAATTCACAGATAATGGATATATTCAGATCTATTTTTCGAGCCAATACACCTGATTATCCTTTATGCTAGAATATTGCAGCTGTATCTACATCTACATTAGTACCCTGCAAGCCGCCTTTCGGCGTGTGGCAGGGGGTGCAAGCACCATGAATTTACTGAATTTACTTCGCTAATCTATTACTTTCGCGTATCGTTCGCGGAAAAAATGAATTCTTGTATCGATTCGTTTTAGCATCTATTTCTCTGATCTTTCTCGCAGTGTCTGAACGGCCTATGTAACATGGGGGGCGCATTATGTTAGCTACATCATCTACGAACGTGCTTTCTCTAAATTTATCAAGGAGATTTAGTCTTTGTCTAAGCCTTCTATTTTCTAAAGATTCCCATCCTGCGTCCTACTACTACTAGTACTATACTACTGTATATGTACCCTCTTTTAACCCATAATTTAATAATAATAAATAATAATTTAATTCAGATTGGTCTAAAGCAATTAAATACTTCTTAAGAAACATAACACGCTGCGTTGGAAATAAAATTTAGTTAAATAACATCTGAAGGACTAAGACTTAATAGAAGCAATGGGATGTCTCCACTCTATTGATTGTTCTAAACAGGGGCGCATCCAGAATGTTCGGTTGGTAGGGGCTGAAGTTAAGGATTGTAACTAATAACCTCTTGAATTCCTTCCAATTTGCGATTTCATCCGATATAATTGATTCTCACCGTAAGAAAATATTGTACATAATGATATAATTTAAGCGTTCAAATATTTATTAAAGACCTTTGAGAAGTTAGTTCTGAATGAAATATTTGGAGAAACCTTGGGGGGAGCTTAAGCCAGTCACCCAGTTCCTGGGCGCGCGCCTGGTTCTCAAATTACTCCCAAATGTGTTGTTTAACAAACTCTCCCAAGTGGAATGGATTCGAAAATATTTCATTTACTTCCAATTATCGATGTTTTCATTTCCTTCGCGAGTTTCCGATTGAATTTCTTCGGAATTTTCGCTACTTCGTAATTCGAAGGCTGTGCACCAAACGAACATCATTTCTTTTTGGAAAGACAGCACGAAATATAAATGATGCATCGGATTAAATTGGAAGAAAGCACACCTTTGGATCGAAATCGGTCGCCTCGTGATTTTCATCGCGCAAACCGTCAGCCTGAAGTATTTTCAGGTCAGAGGAACTCCAGAACACGTGTGATGAAAAAGGGGTCAGAGATTTTCCGACTCTTCGAGACGGCGTTCTCATGCGGTTTCGGAAAAGTAGGCTGAAAAAAACATGCGCTGCACTTACTAAAGTGAGCGAAAACAGAAATCCGCGTTTCTGTTCCTTACGGTCCTTGAGTGAGTTGGGAAATGGCAGGAAATGTAGTTTCTGCAGAGGGAGTGACGGAATGGAGCGGAAATGGACAGTCCGCGGATATCGTGGGAGAGTGAAAACCGCGAGTCACAGCTGCGCGCCCCCGACGCAGTGGCAAATAACGTGTTTATGAACATACAAATGATGTGAAGGTTGAATTGTCGATCCACGTAATGATAAGGACTGCCGCAGGGTCATTGGGATTCCCACTGCGAGTGATTACAACGTTTAATTGCGGGCGATTTGCATCGGTTAAATGGCTTCTCTCGTGTCCTTATTCCTTGAGGTAGCTCTCGCCGCGAGTGTCACGTCCAAGGGTGAATTTCGACCGGCGAATGCGTTATTATCTTCAATTTGCACTCACCCGGATCGTTTTCACAAACGCACGATGGCTAACCGCGTTATCGCTCTGATATATTCCAGTCGACGCTGAAACGTTTCGCGATTGTCCTAATGTGCTGCGATTAAATTTGATGCAATTATCATGTTCGGCTCCGAAAGGATGAATTATCTGGCCATGGAAGCAGGGATTTGTTACTCGAAAGTGATCCTTGCTCTTCCTCACGTCGAAGAAGAGAAATTTCGAACGAATGCTTCGAGTAAGAATACTCCCATATATTGCGAAGGATTTCTTTCTTTAATATGATACATCTGGTAATTGTTTTATCATCAATATCCTTACAGACTGCTTTTATGCTCTGCACCTGGTGTTAGTATACAGACATACTGATGTTGGATCTGGAGCTTTCGGGGTTCATTAGTGTCACAGATCTTCACGGGTACCCTTGCAATTCCAGAAAGAAGTCTCACCTTACTACACTCTGTCAAACAATCCTTTTATTCCTGCATTTTCTTCCAGTTTGTTCGAGCGATGCTGTCTTCACCGCTGAATTGAAAACAAAACTAAGAACCTGCCGAAAGTTTTCATAAACGCAGCCCACTTTGAAAGCGTGAAGTACTTACTACAGATAACGATTAAATATGTTTTCCTTTAGGAACATGAAAGAACGTTAAAGTAACTATTAGCTATTTTGAAATAGAAAGATGATACGGTAGTCCAATATTTGAGAAGTTTATTATTATGCAATCTTTGTCATTTAGGAAATATGTACGATAGAAACATTGCAGCGCAACACCAAATGAAAAATATTTATCAATTACGGAAGGAATTGTTTTTTTACACATATAATCATTACATGTTCGTTATGCTCATCTTTCAGTATTACTGAGAAGTTTACCAGGTGGAATGTTTCATACTCCTATTAACGCACGAATATTTCGCTGTATCTGTTATCTGTTCAATTTCCTTAATTTTTACCTTAAGATTGCGGCATCCAACTTAACCAGGAAATTCATACGGGAAACAAGGTTCATCGCAACTCTCTTTAGTGTTCCATGCTTAAAAAATCCCAGATAACCTGTCTCAATTCTTGCGATTTCCATTCCATTTTACTTTTCCTTTCAACTTTTTTGTGATACATACCCAGCCACCTTTCTCTGCACGCCTTTAAGGTCCATTTCGAGGGGACTAACCCTATATTCTACTACGAGCCTATGCCTGTCCAGCGATCTTCCCCTAACTCCATTCTCACATCGTTTTAGGTTCCTCATTACGAAGTGGGGATTCCTATCTATTTGCTAAAATCCTATAATCTCAATCATAGAATTTTAGCAATTTATGCGCAGGGATCAATTTGGGGCCTAACTATGGACTGGTGTCAGTAGTTAATGTTAAGTGGCTTAACACCTAGATATTTGCAGCTGGATATAACAAGAATGGTTTCGCAGGTCAAAGAAAATGCCATGCAATTTTTGTGACAATTTTTTCAAAAGTCCAGTCTTTAACCCGATGATCCATGTTTAATTTCGAATTCTTGCTACAAGTAAGTTTTGAGGAAACCTATCAGATGTTTTTGGAAGGTCGATAACGACCGTAGGTATCAGTTATGTCCCTGAAATCCAAAGATAAACATCGTGACGAAAAGTATATATCTTTTCTTCCTTCAGAACAAATTTAATTTCCGGAATATCTAGATTGCCTCCATGTACTTTAATCAGCTATAATTTTCTCCTTCATGTACAAATAACTTATCGGCCTTTAGTTATCTAACAATAATTTAGAGTGTATGGGAATCACTACTGCTTTGCCCAATCGTCAGGAATTCGTTCTTTGCTTTGAGAAGACAAATACTGTTGTCACAAAAATGTTTTCAGATACGACACAATCGCACTATTACCCAATTTTATGGCATGTTTTTCGTTTGTCTAAAATTTAGTTAATTTGATGTACCGATAATTGTAATTAGTCTATTTTAGTGTATTTTATGGTAATTAATTTCTGTAAGCCAATAATTTGTGTTTATTGTGGATGCATGTTTATAAATTTCGTGAAAAAGTATGATAATTATTTCTGCACCAATTTATTCTAATGTCGAAAGAAGTGAAAAATGTCGACGTGACTGTACCTCGAGCATTCCGGGCAGGCGTTCATGAACCACTAAACTAATCTCTTATCATTTATCTCTTCTTTGTAAATATTTTTGTTTTTGATTCTTCTTTGTTCCGAAATTGTGTGGGAGATGAAACTGTGAAATAAATCAAATCGCTATATTTTGGAGGGGAAAATTTCCTCATTGTAGATTTATCATCACTAATTATTTCTCCTGGACCCTTCGATTTTTTTACTTTCATAATCTTTCATATAAATCACTGAATCTGAAATTTGGATAGAATTTGATGGGCCTTGAACCCTTTGATTGCTTCATCTGCTCCATGAAAGCAGGGCTTCCGATAGCCAAGTGGGCAACGTGTTGGACTTCAGTGAAAGCGGTCCCGGGTTCGATTCCCGGTGGGGGCATGCGTGCGAAATGACCTCAGCTGTCGAAGCACTTTTAATAATAATACTATAATACTCCACGAAAGCCCACCTTGCATATTTTAGAATCCGCTTTCATACTTTGCTCGAATATCGAGTGTAATTTCATATTCCCGCCTTCGTTGACTTACCTCGAGAGTTATGAAAATTCCTCATCTGTTTTTTCCAAGTCCTTTACATAACCGGCGCAATCAGTAGTACTTTCAATGACACGTTTCTTCCATTTAAAAGCAAATGGGTTCGGCCACTTCAAGTTTTCAGTATCATTTAACCACAACGATGTCATAATTGCAATTCGAAAAGATTTTTTTCTATCGAACTGAATGTTTTCGAAATTTTAGTATTTCTAAGATACATCACCCTCTTAATCTCAAAACTATTAGTTGAGCAATTAACTCTCAAGTTCGTGGCATTTCCCTTGTTCTATAAAGCACATACGTGGGACGATTTCAACAGACGTGATTTCTACGGTAGTGTCGCAAACTCTCTCGAGTAGAAAGGTGAATATCCGGTTTACCGAGCTCGGCGTAGCTCCTGTTATACGTTACGCTCTTTCGCACATTCCTTCTCGCTAAATTAAAAAGGAATCTGAAATTGCGCGGGGAATGCATGTCTTACTCTCTCTAATATGTTACACAAAGCAAAGTAAGAAGGTGGTAATGCTCTGATCTTCGGATAATCTGAGAACCAAACCAAACCAAAGACCAAAGATGTTCTCTGGATGTGCTTTTCTTTTCAAAATGAAAATCAAATGGAAATTATGCCCTTGCTTCCAAATTCCAGAAACGCTAAGAAAATATTGCTGGGAAGGTCTTTGAGCTAGAAATCATAAACAGAATGTGTAGAACTTGCATGGGCAAATGTGAATGAATGAATGAACTGGCCGCTGACGAAGTTCAGATGGAGTAGGGGATTACAGTTTGTTGCCTACTACAGCCTACTTGTAGCTAGGTGATGTGCAATGGGGATTTGTCCCCTGGACCGCAGCGGAACCTGGAAGGTTCAGCTGCGGTCCTCCTTCCAAGTGTTTCCTCGTTCTCTCTTTCAGGGTTCCTCCTTCCAGGAACCCTGATGAAACATAATAAGGAATGTAAAGTAAAGAACTAACGCTGATTGAAACTCTAATTGATCTTTTAGGTTAATAAATCTTTTGATTAACTGAGAAAATCTTTTAATAAACTGAGAAGCTGTAATTGATCTTTTAAGTGAAAGAGTAGTATTTTTACGGGAAATATCTGTAATGAATTAGTGTAATTTTTAGACTAGGAGACAGCTGTATTGTAATATTGAATCGTTATAGCTAGGAGATATTTGTATTGTAATAGTAATCTAATTGTGGTGCTAGACGATATATGTTCTGCAATAGCTAATAACACTGCATTATTTTACAGCTGCATTGCTGCACTGCATTGTTTTACTGTATTATTTTACAGCTTAGTATTAGAATATTTGTAAAATAGAAATGTTACTACAGGACTATGTTAGTCTATCTGTAACGCATGTAATAATAATAATAATAGTAATCGAGGTCGGTGATTCGAAGGATTCACAAATTAGAATAACTTTATTCAAGGGGCTTAGACAGGAACTCTACCGAAGATATCTTATCTACCAAAAATTTCTTAAAAATAAGAATAAATAGACCGTAATTTCGACTTTCGCCCTCTCTCACTAAAAAGAATGTGGTGAAATCCAATGGAAGATGATTACACGACGATCCGACGTGAATATTGCCTATTCAACAAGTCCCTCTCACTGAAATAATGACCTTTACTTATAAAATAATCTTCCTTTTTGGAATTGATCATGTTCTTTCGATTAATTAGCAAACTATTGTTGTCATCAGACATGTAACTTCATTTTGTAACCTTACGTAACTTTAAAACTTACATGCTCTCTGTTTTATAGGTTTGTAATTCGATTTCTATTCCTGCTATACAAATTTATTGTGTTATACATCGTCTTTATACCTATTTACTGTGTTTTCGTGGTTTTTTTTTCAACCTCTTTCTCTGTAGGTGTTTTCCTGCAACGTGGGTTTCTTTGTCAACTTTCAGTTGCAAAGATTTTTTCTCACACTGCACTCTTTCTTTTAGTTTATAATCATATTTTGTACATATTATAATGACATAGGAGGTTAGGTGGGAGAGAGACCCACATGGGCCTAACCTCGCCAATAAAGGGTCTATCTAAATAGAATCGAGAGATTTTATTGGCCTCACTGCATCCGAAGAATTTTAAGCGATTTTTTGAAATATCCACGGATCTGAAACCGCTCTAGGAAAATAATGAGACTCTCAGCTCGCACACAAGGCTCAGCTGCAGAATATATCATAGACTAACGAATGTTCCCTAGTCCATCGTGCGATGGCTTGATGTTCTTAAACCTCCTGTTGATTTCGTTTAAAAAATGATTTGAATTTATATGAAACATTAAATGATGGACGTGAAAGCGAATTGTGAATCGAAAATTTGAAGGCCACCGCTGTTGAGCGGAACTTGATTTTACTTGTCAATGCTAATGGAATTCCATCTAATCCTTTCCGTGCTGCCCTGGAATTTATACTCTTCTAAATGGAAAAAAGATCAATACGATCGATTCCGAGATACTTATGTATCAGGCATGTATTTATGCATCTTATGATCAGGTATTGTGTTTCAGAACCACAGTTTCAATATATTCCTCAATTGCTAACATTCCTCTAATAAAGGGACGATCTAAGTTGACACAACTAGATCACACACACGAATGCTTACAGAAAGCGTAGCACAACTGATAATTCCAAAGAGACGCAGAAATAAAAAGAATACCCGTAAGCATAAGCCCAGTGAATCCTCAGATATTTATTTCATTTCAAGTTATTTATTCATTGAGACGATGAATTTACGAGGCGTGGTTATGACATTCTCCCTCTGGAGAAAACAGTATTCAACTTACAATGGAGCGGAGTAAAAATATTTTGTTTATAGAATAAGTCCCAATGAGGATTGTTGCCCCGCTGAAAAAACGGGGTTACGTTCCACGGCTATCCGTTTTTATTCTGTACGTTGGTTCGGTACAAAGCACTACCGGATAACTACGCTTCTAGTCACAGTTAACGGACTCCAAATACCGTCACCGTTTTTTAAGACTTTAAATTAGAATATTATTTAAAGATTCTTTTAGTACTATCATCGAGGAAGAGGTCTGTCATTTTCTCTGAAAGTTCTCTCAATTTTCTTGAGAAATAAGCAACTTATCGAAACCATGTTGTTTAGGGATTTAAGACATTTTTCATAGTTAGCATTTATTCCATCATTCTTGTTTCACTTTATTGCCTTCAGAAGAAGAGGTAAGCCTAGTTTTTTCATCGGGGAAGAATGAATTTAAAGACAGACAAGTTCACGAGCTTCAATTTGTTGTAAATATACTTCGATTTCATTGTAATGAGGATTATACATAGTTAAGTCTATTTGCGAGATAAATACGTCAATGAAAAATATTTTGTTTGACATGAGATTTTTCTCACAAGAGAAGGAATACGTTAAACATGATTGGGGAGAGTATCACCATCAGAAGTAAAATAAATGTATATGCAAAACAAATAAGCCGTTAATCTATAATATAGATTAGCCCGATAAAATGAATATGTGTGACTTCGTAGAATTTCACACACATCTTAAAAGAAAGAACACTTCGTAACTTCCACAGCGGATTTTTATTGATCAGTTTCGTCAACGAGCTGACATCCTCAGGTTGACCTCTTGACCTGAACATGTCAACTCATACACGATATTAGTCAATAAAAATCTGCTGTGGAAATTACGAAGTGTTCTTTCTTTTAAGTTCTAGATCAGCCTCATTCTATACGTGAAAATAAAACGTTCTCCGAAGGCCATTGAGTTTCAGTGAGTTACCCTTCCTTCTTTTTGTACTTTTTGCTTTTTGTGGGACATTGAATCCAACGTACTTGCTTCAGTTTCATTGGGAGGTTCCTCCCAACTTGAGGATGACCGTCACCATCGAAATCGCTCGTATTTAATACATCTGTGTTTGATAAATTTCGTGTGAAATACGAAGTTCGTTTTCGATTTATTTTTGAGATATGAGTGATGCTGAATCAAGATTTCTCTTAATGTAATTCTGCGTAATATTACTCGAAGAATCATTGTGCTTCACTAACGTGGAATCGTTCCGTTTATCCGCTTCCTCTCGGAAAGCAAGGGCGAGCTACGTCACTCCTCTCCTTCATTCGTAAACTTCATTCCCCTCTTCTTGATCTTGATAACTAATGGAAGAGGTAATGAAGTTGAGGAGAGCTGCATCAGGGAATGTTTCTCGAGGGAAGAGAGAATTTCAGACTCGTTCTTATCGACGAAATGGAATAAATTGCAAGAGAGAGGTATTCTCTGTATGAACTTGAGATTTTGCTTCACTCGGCGTAATCTTATTTCTCTCACTAAATCCAATGCAGATTACACCTGCAGTCGTAATACATCTGCAACAATATACGTGTCCAAGGGGCATAAACATACAAGGAAAAGGGATTTCCCACCCAGAAGATCATTTCACATCGGAATAGAATATTTGCTTTTCGATATTTACGATCCTAGAAAACTCGATTTTCCAAATGTTTGAGCTATTCTCTCCCTTATTTAAAGAGGTAGAGCGAAAATAACGTTAGATTTGGGTTAAGGGGGTCATTTCCGATCGGAATAGAATATCTACTTTTTGATAATTGCGATTCCAGAAAACTCGATTTTTCAAATCTTTGGCCTCCATTCTTTTCTTTACTTTGATGGCATTTCCAACGCCGAAGTTGATTTTAAAACGATTTGCCTCCGCGAGTTTGTAATAGATTTATTGCTGTATTCATTGCTACGCCGAAGATGATCGCTCCTGCCGCATCTTCCAAATGCATACTTTTAATATTTAACCGTTTCAATCTAACTTCAAATGTCCCATATCTCAAAGAATTTTCAATATTATTACGAGAACAATTTAGTAAGGCAGCTTATAGCTCTGTTTTAACGCAGTGTAACTTACGGCTTTAATTTACTCCTCCAACTCCTCGATGTAGTACCTTTTACTCGCATCGACGCGCTCTAACGTATATTCAACGTCAGACCCGACTAACAATAAGACGAAGTCGTATCAATTGCTTTCTGATGGAAGATGCTCGAACCTTAAACAGCTAACTCTGGTTTCTTTCATTCCCATCGAACTGTTTTCTTTGCAACAATTTTCCCGGAATTACGTATCTGAAATTTATTTGACATAAATCGGGGGGCCCCATGATTTGCAAAAGGAAGCCCTTTCAGATCAGACAATGAGTAAATAGCCATTCTTACCCACAATTGATATATGTGCAACGCCGCCGCGTCTTGGCGATCTTTATTCCATCCGTTCCGCTAAAACTCGAAGCCTCGGTGACAAAGAAGTCTCTCGCCAGCCCTTTTCTCTTCACCCACGCCGTTCATTGTCTATTGTGTCTGGAGGACCTTTCGTTACCATGAAGAGCGCGTCGCTCGCATCCCCTTCCAGACTCCATCCCTCGACAAAAGCGCCTCGTGATTTGAATGTCGTCTCCTAAAAGTATCTGTCGGTCTCGGGGACAAGCGATGTCCCCGTAATGGATGCCCTTTCCAGCACATTTTAACTGTCAACTTTACTTTTTTCCGGACATTTGTTCGAATATTAAATTTGGTAGGGTTGTTTCAAGGTCTTCCGAAAGGGGAGCTGTTTCGCTACAAGGGATTTGTGGTGTCGCTAAAAGAAATTTGCATAGGTCACCCCCTCGAAAGCCTTTTGTTCTCTCTTTCGGACAAACAGGTTCATGTATTCATGGGACTCCTTCATACTTTTCTGACTTTGCAAACATATTTATTTCTCGCGATACTTTCGTACTTTTTATTTGTTTATTTTCTGGTTGTCTCGCAGACATCCATGCATTGGAAAGTTACTCGAGAGGTATGAACGGTACCAATAAATAATTCCCTGTCCAGAAAAATCCGATTTGCTGGGACTCGAACCCGGGACATGGAGTTTCTACTCTATTCAAGATACGAAAACATACTTTACTTTGTCTCAGGATATAGAAGCAATAACCTTAAATGAAGTAATCAAGGTTGAATATCCGGAATATCCTCACCTCGATCCTCTGTAAAATTATGGAGCATATTATAGCTAGCTCAATAACGCGCTTTCTATCCCAGAAGGGAGCAATTAGTCATAGCCAGCACGGGTTCCGCAAAGGTAGGTCATGTGAAACTCAGTTAGCCCCTTTCATGAATGACGTAGCTAAGGTAGCAGATAAGGGTGGTAGAACAGACGCAGTATTCCTAGATTTCAGGAAGGCTTTTGACACTCTCTCACGTAAAACCAATTCAAAAGCTAATTGTCTACGAGATCGACAAGAAAGTGGTCGGATGGATAAAATCTTTTCTCGTAAACAGATCTCAACGAGTTGCATTGGATAGAATTTTATCCAATGAGGTATATATATCACATCAGGAGTACCGCAAGGAAGTGTTTTAGGGCCGATATTGTATCTAATATATATAAATGACTTAGTGGATAATGTAAGGAGCACAGTTAGATTATTTGCCGATGACACTCTTATATACAGAGAGATAACATCAGAAGACAGTACCCTACAGAAGGACCTAAACGTTGTATCAAGTTTGTGCAAAGATTGACAGCTTGACTTGAATGCTAAGAATTGCGTTGCTATGTCTTTTACGCGTTCCACCAACGTAATTAGCGTACAGTATGAAATTTCATTATACCCACTAGAGTTTGTGCGTCATAATAAATACCTAGGAGTTACACTCAGCAGTAGTTTATCGTTCAAAGAACAAATTAGTGACATTATAGGAAAAGAAAATAGAATGCAGAGATTGACAAGTAGAACCCTGAGAGGATGTCCATCAAAAGTCTAAGAAATTGCTTATTTTACCCTCATTAGGCCTAGTCTCGAATACTGCTGCGCGGTTTGGGATGCACATGAAGTAGGGTTAGTTTCAGATTTAGAGATGGTCCAACGTAGAGCAGCTCGTTTCGTCACAGGAAACTTCAGGTTCGACAGTAGCGTTACGGCTATGATAAAATCACTCGGGTGGAATTCGCTCCAAGTGAGAAGATCGGATTATAGACGAAAGCTTTTCGACAAATTCATCGATTCAGAGTTTTTAGATGAAGTGGAAGACTTAGTCATTCCGGTAAACAACGAGCGCGATCTCCGAGAGGTGACTACCAAGCGTTACAAGGAAGTAAATGCTAAAAAGATAATTACTTCTGGTCGTTCTTTCCGCAGATCATTAGAGATGCAAACACGATGGATTAGATTAGGTCTTTGGTGTTGCTACACCCCCTGCCATGCGCCACTGGCGGCTTGCGGGGTATGAATCTAAACCTCAATCTAAATCTAAAATCCGATGTGGGACCATTCCGGAAAAACTAACCTTGTTACGATATTTGAAATGGATTATGAGCGGAATTTAGACTCAGTAAACTTTTTTTATTCGACATAAAAATAATGTAGAAAGAAATAGAAATGCAGCAAGCGAAGAATGTATATGAAAGGGTGATTCACAGAGTCAGCACCTCCGTGGCCTTTTTCCACTTGCAGTAAGCCCCCCCCCCCCCTCACCAAATGTTTAAGCGGCTAAAAGTGGAGGATCCAATCAGCCTTCGGACTTTACTGACAGTCATCGTTTGAAAAGTCAGGAGAGAGTCTCCCTGTTCATTGCATAAAGAATCCATTCAACCTCTTCAGAACGCACCACCCTAACTCCTTATTTTTTTGAATGCCGTACAATCTGCACTTTCTCTTTGCAGTGCTGATAGATTTTTAGAGGAGAATCTCCTTCTGTTTTCGTTGGGAAGGCGTCACGCGTCGTTGTAAGAGGATGACGTCCCCTCGTCGCCACAGTGCAGTTAAGTGTGGGCGAAAGGGCAAAGTTGGCTGTCCTCGTCAGACTAAAAAGGCGTCGAGTATTTTTGTTTTACAGTAGAAGCACGCTTCGCGGGTTAACATGGAAAAATTACCCATGTTGCTATGCAGCACTTTTTCCGAGGATTTGCTCACCTTCCGCAGCGCCACTTTGTGCTCTTGCGGGAACCAACTGCATCAAACATTAACTTTCTTCTAACGCCGCTTGCGTTTCCTTCGTAATCTTTTCGGGTATGTTCTTTCTCCCCTTGTCGGTTTACAGCCTCCAAGGATATCGTTAAGTTATCATCCTTAACGCGTCTGTGGTGGGATGAGCTATTTCTGTGTCTTCTGAAGTTCACGGATCGTTGGAAATCTCGGCGAGCTTACGAGGACGAAAATGTGGAAGAATCACATGGATGTAATGGATGGAATTTGCCAAGTGAGATATTCTCTTCCTCGGTATTTTTTGATATTCCTACTTATTTTTGGTTTTGCTAAGCAATGGTCCTTCACAAATGAGGCCGATCTGTGACGGGCATAGTCAATAGTAAACTTGCGGTAGCGATGTCGGATATTGCCGCATTCCACTCTACCAGTTTCAACATTAACCATTTATTTGACATTTTACAAATATATCATGCGCCACATTGACGAAGAATATTTCGCACCATTTATAAATACAGTTTTTACTGACTTCCCTTTATCGTAGTGCACAATCATGTATTCTCAAACTCTTCCCGTTGTCCTAAAGTCTGGAACTTTTCTTTAGTAGATATAAACGTTTTAGATTTATACATTATTATTTTTTAGGAAAACTTTTTCAGAACATAAGTACTGTTTATCTTTTAAAACAAGAGAGAAATTATAGAATAAACTGTCCGGCATTTTAGGTTCAGATGCGTCCCTTGTTGGCTTGATTCACAGATTCCTTGAGATTAAAGATCCACGCGTTCTAAAATCCACACTAACTGGATGCATTCTCCCCATTCTATGCCCCCGTGTGGTCCACAGCACAGCTCCCTCAACCGTCCTCCGAGTTTCTTCACTTCTCCGTCATCGCGTTCCCAGTCTACGTAACATGTTCCGGTGTCGAATGTTTCCCTCCAGTGACATATATTATACTAGATTCACCATCATGAAGACACCATTTAAAATGCATTTGCACCTGCATTTTATATTCGGGATATGGAGATATTCGGGCGCTGTTGCGACATTTGCGTAAAAATATAAAGTAAGTCAGAATTGTTTGAATTTTTTTCTGTATCGAATGGAATTGCTGCCGGATTTTACTGTGTGTCTAACTTTTAGTTTTTTATTGTCATAATTGCATAAAAAACGAAAATGTTACATTTCAAAGAAATTCTGGATTTTTTCCTGTTCTGTTTGAAAGCGTGCCTTAAGTTCTCTAATTTATGGAACACAGAATTTTTAACATCCAACTCTGCCTCAAATTATATTCTTTCCGATAGCGTTACCTCCGAAAGAAAAATTGTCTTTCTTGAGTTAGTTATAAACTTATGACATTGAAATTTGCAAATAAAATAATTTCACTATTCTCTGAGAAACTTTCCCGCTGGAAGTGTTTTCCAAAGCAAATAAGACGGAAGATGCATTACACATTCCCCGTAGACTTATCGAGTAAATTATTTCTTTGTTTAAATATTCTAGTTTCTAAACATTCCCATCATGTGTCCCGAAGCATCTGTGTAACGCTCACTGATTTATCGTCGTAATTATTCACGAAACGTATCGCCTTGCATCTTTTCAAACTCCCGAATACAACACTTATCGACAGGGTCCCATACACTACGCGCATACTCATATATATATATATATA